>QKQZ01033949.1:0-10347 GCA_003595255.1 Solenopsis fugax
ACTATATTATAGTTATTGCAACTAAGTTTATCGTTAAGAAAACTAATAAAAAATAGTTGTAATATATATAATAGTTACTTTATTATATAGTATAGTAAAACTATTCTTTATTAGTTCTCTTAACCATTAATTTAGTTGCAATAACTATAATATAGTTCACTTAACTATATATTATAATTATATTANAATTTGTATGATTGTCCCCTTATAGTTGCCACCACTGCAATTTTTTCTGTGTTCACACGCAAAACTATTTATTATAGATATCCTGTATATTTATCTGGCTTCTAAACGCACTTGTAATTTCTTTTACGATTACGGTTCACGTAGGCCTCTCCTGCGATCGTTTCTTCTTCAAGAGATTATATCTCGAGATCAACCGGACACGACTCCCTGTAAATCGGACTCTCGTTGCGTCGCTAATGTTGTCGTTAACGTGTCGCGTTTCGAAAGATTGCGGCACAAACGGCTAGTTGCGAGCTCACGCAGTGCCGCGCATTACGCTCGGCGGCGTTTGTTCGACGTGATCGGCGCAAACGAGGAGATACGTTCCCGTCCGTTCGGCGGCTTATCTGCGATCTATCGATCGTTCGTAAAGGCGCGTCTTTGTACGTCTCGGAGGACTCGATCGCATCCTCCTTCTCTACACATTGCGCACGTCGATCGACGTCGTTTGCCGTCATAGTTTCGACGCATGTTGACGATGTCGAAGCGGTGTTATTCTACAGAGAACAAACCGTCGTTTTTTTTTTTTGTATCTCCTTTTTCTTCGTTTTGCAATTGTAAATAACGTCAGGGGCGAAGTTGAGAGCAGAACTTTCTTGTACACTTATCTGATGATCTTTTTCAACCCTAGGAGAATAATCATCTGGAGTGTTTTTTACACCTCAGCGCCAGAAAAATGAAGCTCACGTAACAGCAAATTTTTTTACTGATTCAAACTCTATACCTATCTTTCATTTAAAGATTTGATTTCGAGATTTAATTTATACATAAGAAATAAATTATGATTCATATATTCATAGTACTGACTTGTTGAAATTAGCTGGGGTATAGAAAATATCCTAGATGGTCGTTTATGTTATAAAATTAATTTATATTATAAATTCGAAATAATTGAATTTTTGAAGGGTTAAAAAGTATTATAAACTGCTATCTTCATGTTTATACAATATAAAAAATTTATATCATGTTTCTATAAATATTTTTATTTTTATATAAAAAATACTTTATATAATTTTTATATTCATATAAATAAAAAAATATAATAAAAATAAAACATTCTTAATAATTCTGCAAGAACAAATACAAGNAAAACATTCTTAATAATTCTGCAAGAACAAATACAAGATAAATAATTTTATATATTAGCAACTTAGTTTTATTTTAAATTGTTGTAAAATGGATATTACATATTTCGTTTTTTTAGTAACTATTTTATACGAATCTTTAAATATATAATTCCATTGATGAAAACCCGCAACATAAAAGCATATTATTAAGGATTTTGTTCATTTTTTTTAGAGATAAAACTGTGATAATAAGCTACTTAGTGTGTTTCTTCCGTTTGATACTTTCTGGATTCCTTCATACTGTTTTCAAAAATTATTGATTAAATCTACATACATAATATTCTTAAATATTAATAAATTATAGAACAATGCATTTCAACTGAGGTGTAAAAATCAGGTGGTCGTTTAGACGCAAAAAATTGAGACGATTATTCCCGGGTTAAGTTTTTCTATGATATAAAAATATTCAATTCTAGAAGCATTTATAAAAAACAATTCATAATTTTTTTCTTAAAGCAGTTTCCCAATGTTTCGTACATTTGTGTTATTTCATGTAATTTGTACACTGCGAGACTTAGATCCGTCTGAACGGTAACTTGAGTGCCGGATCGAGAGATGGATCCTTGAATCCGAGATGTATACTTGAACGTTGGCGTTTGCTTCGAGAGATCGGACAATTAAATCCGCTGTTGCGGGTGCGCGGGGACGGTGCCACAGATTCCGCGAGTGCCTCGGGTAATTTCTCTCTCCCGCGTCGATCGCGCGGCGACGTTGGTTGCACAATAGCGCGCGCTACGAAGGCTCGACTACGAAAACGTCGACGCGAGGAGATCCATCAATCCGAGGCTGGTCAGCGTGTATCTCTCTCCGGGACGGGAGGGTATCGATCGTATCGATCCCGCTTGTCGAGGTGCGCGTACCTACGCGCGAGTCCGACGAAAGTATCGGGATTCCTGTCTGCTCGCTTGACCACCAGAGGCGATTCCCGCGTCTCTCCCTCTCGCCCCGCCTCGCCATCGTTTCCTCTCCTCCTGATCCAGCTCTCCGTTCGCGGATACGTACGATACATCGAGATCACAGGCGGCGACTTTCCCACGATCTTCTCACCCGGGTTTTCCATTAATCGCGATAAGAGCCGCTCTATCTAACGCTCTTCTCGTTGACGCGTGTCCCGACACGGTTCTGCTCGACGATACAGCGATAAGTTTAATTGTCTCCGGGCGTCTCGATCAAATTAGTCCCTGTTCGCGATTGTTACTCGATTATTTATTCGATTCGTCAGCGCCACGATTAATCATCAATAGTACCTGTGCCATGTAATAGACAAAAACCTTTGCCTCCCGTATTTATCGTACGTCATTCATCATACGCGTTTATCGCGAGTGCTCGGACGTGCAGCCGTGCTCCGCACGAATATAAAGCCGTAGATTATACGTGGCGTGGTCGGGCGAGTTGCGTTTTTTTTTTTTAATCTCGGCGTTCCTTCGATCAAGCCCGCGCATCCGGAGGATGCGCGATACACCTCCTCGCCGGGCCTCTCCTGAGTGAGTTCCTCCGAGAATCGCGCGGCGATATTAACCCATTAACGTTTATAAATCGTCGCCGAACGGCGCGTGAGTTGCCTGCGAAGTGCGTTCCGCGACGTGCATTTTCAATGCCGAATATCACGTGGGCTCCCGGTATCGATCTCAGGGGCGGGCTAGCAATACTCATCAAAAAAATTGAGAAAAAAGCACGACGGATCGGTGGTACCAAGGGTGTAATTATACTTTTTGTCGTATTAATATCATACGTCATTTCGTTAGACTAATAAAAGCACGATGAATATAAATACTTTTATATTAATATCAAACGTGATGTATAAAAATCGTATTATAAATAAAGAATTTCTTGCAGGAAAGAAAATATTATTCGAAAAAGAACGTGTATGAATTATTCCATTTCTTCCTGGCACGTTTTGGAGCACGTCGCGAGTAAAAAATCACACACGAATTTTATGCAGACGATTTTATTAGCGAATCCGTGCCTGCTTCCCGATGAGGCAGAGAGGATGGCGGGAAGAGGACGGAGAAAGAGGAATGACGCACGAGCACGTAAGAAGGTGGAAGAGATCGCGTCACGTCTGCGGAACCGCTGCGGAAATGCCTGCTCGTGACTTGTCGAGTGTCACGTGCCGCGCGGTATCGTGCCTCGCGACAGACGATTATTTCCCTTTCATCCTCTTATTACGCTTATTGCGTGGTCTCCGAATACAGGTGTCTGAAATTACTCCGTCGAGAATCGCGTATACGTAAAAATAGCGTATTTGCAATAGCGATTACCCCCGGCTTCCTTTAATCGGGCTCCCTTCGAGACGTACGCCATGTGTACCGTTACGGCGCACGTTACGTTCGTCGACAACTGCCACGAAGATAATGCGTTGTCGAAGATAATGCGTTGCAACGAGGACGGGAACGTCGCGCGTAGACGTTCAAAACATCTCCGGGCGCGAGGCTCCCCATCGTAATTAATACGTTGCCGGAAAATACGCTCTTACTTCACTTGCGTCGGATAAAATGAATTATCACCGACAATTATTATCGAGTGAAATACGACAGGAGGGGTCAGGCGCGAGGTGAGGCGCGTGACAGCCGACAATTATTCCTAATGCGCGCCTTCTAAGCGGGGCCGGCTGAAAGGAGAGGAAGAAGACGCGTGTAACGAAAGGGAAGGGAGAGGGAGAAAGATCATAATTATTATCCTCAAGCGGGTTTTCAATCGAGGATTATTCGGCGAAAGACATTCTCTGCGACCGTGCCGAATCAAAAAGATCGAAGACCACGTGCGCGTCGATACATAGTCGTCTCTAATAATATCCGACTCTTCTTCTACAATAATACCGATAATAGTAGGATCGAACGACAGACGACGAAATTTCCGACGTGATTAATCATTATCCGCCGTCCGCGCGCGGGGATTAATTAGTGGATTCGTCGAGCGACGACGGTACGTCGAATGCCAAGAAAACGTCCACGACGAGGCGCTCTAGCTGCACGAGATGTTATTAATTGATCACGGACAGATACTAATTGCGCCTCTATCGCGTCGGAAAACAAGCCGCGCTCGCGCACACGTGCGTTGCACAAAGTCAAGTTTACTGATTTACGAGTACCCCGATTTCCGCGACGCTAAATGATTCGGGTCGCGCCTTTCCATCATTCCATTCTGCTCCAGATTATTCTCACTTCGACCCTACGCGCGATCAAGTGCAAGACGCGTTCGAAGTAAGCAGGAAGTATTTCTAATTCTTACGACCTTTATAAATATATAGATTTTCAACATTCTTTATAATACACAGAACAGTTTTGCTGAAATATCTAAAAATTCAGCTAGATATATGTAGATCTGAAAATAATTTTGTTGGACCATTAAAATAATTTTACGAAGGACATTTAAGGATGTTTTAGTTATACAATTTAAGCTAAAAGTTATCAAAATTAAAAAATTGAGGGCTTCTTAAATTTATTTTTTTTCCCTAATCAACGATAAAAAATTTTAGTCGCAAATGCTCGAATTTTGGCCCTGTAATCAACTGCAAAGATGAAAACAACGAACAATTTATTATGATTTTTGCAACAAAAATGACTATATTCTATTGCAGTTTTAAACAAATAACTTTTAAATGAGCAAATAGATCTAAATGAAATTTTACACGAAATTTATTAGTGTTTTATTATAAAAATTTTGATTTAATTTGTAATAATATTTCCTCATCAAATTTACAAATAAGTATTAAAAAACGCGATTTGACATAAGAATCAAGGGTGTAAACAAAAAATTAAATAAGTTTTGAATCAATAAAAGAATTGTGCTCAAATTTTACACAGACGTTTTTATTCAAACGTAATAAAAAAACAATCTATGAAATTTTTATATTTTTAGTAATGTTTAGAAATATGACACATCCTTAAGCACCTGATAAGCAATGCTATAAAAAGTTTTATCATTCTTAACCAGCTTGAGGTTCCAACATAATTATTTGGATAGTTTAACAAAATTAATTTCAGATTTATATCCAGCTAAATTTTTAGATACTTTAGCAAAACCGTTCTTTGTACAGAATCAACTTACTTGGACTAAAAAATATTTTAAGAATGTGGAACAGTTTAAATATCGTAAACGAGTGTCCTAAAAAAAACCCAAAGTGTATATCGTTCCGCTGGAGACATCGCTGGAGTAGTATTCATCAGCGAGGATGATCCCGGCCGTCCGTTCGGAAAGAGTCCCCCGATAACGTCAGCGAAATTACAAAGTAACGAAGAAGTTCCATTCGACGTGTATAATGGGCCGGCGGCGTGGCCCATCCTTCGTGAAGGCGAGCGCACGGCCGCCGTGTAACGCCGCTCTTAAACATAATGAGCGGTGTGATTGATCGTAAAGGTAATGACCATCGAAGCTCGCCTGGCAACGCGGGCCGCGCGCGAAAAAAGGCGAGCTTGCCTCGTCGATTTCGAAAACTCCGCGGGAGGCGACGCGTCGCTCCGTTTCATCGACGATGCCGCGCTGTCCGTAAAGATTACGAGCCGTGCGATAACACTTTTACGCGTGTGTTTTTCATCTTGACTGAAGAAAAGAGAGAAGAGAAAGGCAGAGAAAAAGACAGAGAGAGAGAGAAAGAAAGAGAAAGGCTATGTTCGGTAACGCGCCCACTAACTCACCTGGAAAACCTTGGTGCTCGACAAAGTTGTTCGTAAACGAGAAGGAATACCAAGAAAGAGAGACGCCTACACGCACCCCCGTATATCTTTGAGCGGGACAGGCTCTGTCTAGAACATCTACCGTTTACATAGATTAAATTAATTTCAAGACGGTTATGGTATCCTAAGTAGCGATAATGAGTGACGAAGGCAGGAAGGTCCGTACGACAGACATTTCGTCGAAGTTCACCAGCCGATTAGATGGATAAAAAAAAAGAAGCGCGGCACCTTTGAAGATCACGGGCACTCAAGTTAACAGACGTTATTTATCACGTACAGCGGACTATTAAATACCGCGGTTACGCAATCTGTATGGTCTTCTCGTCTACGGTATTTGGAGCGGGGATCAAGATCGATGGAAGGTAGAGGAACTAATGTACTAATCGGAACTAATGTACTCTACCTAGCTCGCCGTTCCTAATTCACTCTTTTTCTAAGTTCGAGAAGATAAAAAAGAAAATACAAATCTAAAAAAAAAAAAACGAAGCGGTTCCCGCATATAAATGCAGGTGCGCAGAACCCTCATTACCATTAGACGCATCGCCTTCACGCCGCAGGAAATTAAATCCCGCCGCAAATAAAAATGTGAAATCGAAGATATTCATATGAAACCATTTCTTGGATGAATAATTAGAGCAGAGATTAAATTCTTCGCGAGTAATTTGTTACGCAGTATCAAAAAGAGAACATGCGTTCAAATCAGTAGAAGCACTTTTCTAATTAAGTAATCATTAAATATTCATCATATAATCATTAAATATTAATTATCTATCGATATTATTTAAATGTTTGAGAAATTATGAAAACTATTTCCGAGCATTTTTTAATCTTTTATTTTTTTCCAACTTTGACGACAATTTAACTACTATAAAGTATTATATATAACTTTCAAATCTATCAGTCGTGAAATTATTATTTCTCTCTCTACGAAATAATGCTGGATAATATTAATATACGCGTATCAAATTTAAGTACCTATATATAATACAAAATGGTAACTTGTGCGAACTTATTCAATTGGCAGCTGTTAACGTAATGTGCGTAATCTATCAAGATGACCCATCATCTGCTTGAATACAGGTAGAAACACAGTTCTCTCGCGAAAAGACGAAACTTCGTTTCTAATCCTGGAATCAGTTCGGAAGCCGGCGGATGCATAGTAAGGGGTTGCTCCAGAGCGCAAGGGAGGATAAGTAGAAGGCAGCGTCTGCTGACTATAACGTAGGTGATTTCAGCAGAATTCATGGTTGCTTGATTACGAGTAATAAACCGAGCGTTAAGACAAGATTTATGAGCATCTCCGGGCACCTATAGTCCCTGATCGCCACCCCGGGGCCCCGTTTCGTTGCCCGTTCTTTCGCCGCTCGCGATCCGCGCCACAGGGTCTTACCCCCGTCTGCCGATAGCTTCGAGAGCAAATCGAAAGCGAACAAGATTGGAAAGAATTTTGAGAAATATCTTAAATATCTGCCACTTGTAATTGGTAACGCTCCATGCATGTATAAATTCATGGCAATAAATATTGAATTCAGTTTGAGACAATATAATTGTTCATATATATATATATATAAGAAATTTTTTACATATATCAACGCATTGAAGAAGAAATCAATATTTTAATATTCTTTTATTAGTATGATAACACACGAGAGCAGATTGATTTGGAAAAATAATAAATAATTATCTATTGGATAATTGGAAAAGAAGTAATTTTTAAAACTTTACGGCTTTGCACGGATTCGGTTTGTCTTCATCAGTTCAATCTGGCGGATGGTATCGAGGGGCTCTGCTGACGTAGCAATAGCGATTATTCTTCGAGGCGCTTAGCTTCATCGCAATATCTCTGACACCTAACGTTACCTAAGTCAAGAAGCCGATTACGTGTATGTATGCCCCGCCATTCATTCTGCTTCTCGTTCGTTAGTAATGAGGAGACCGATAAATTACCTAACCACCTCGTAAAAAGAATCTCGGCAGCCCCTACTCGCTCGCTCTCCTCTCCTCTCCCCACACGAGAATTTCGGCGCGGCCGACGAGCGGTTTTCTGACCGCGAAAATTAACTCGCCCGCACTATTTGTTTTATGCAAACGACTCAACACGCAATACCTCTCCGTCCAAGTACTGTCGTTAAACCGCGTATTCACTTACGGGGGATAATAAGCACTCGCTGAAGAAACTTGAGCCGAATATTTTTAGGTACCTTTCGGAATCGCGGCTCTCAAGTTCGCTGGGTGGTCGCGAGCCGGGACGAGCGGGTAAACGAGTGGAAGTGCGATTTTGCCGCGGTAACGCATACGAGCATAAATTATCGATTAATTGAGAAATAACTGTTTAGCCGATGGTGCACACGTGGCTTTCGTGTTCGAAGCGATCGAACTGCACGTTTGCACGGCGAACGATCGCGGGCGGCAGGCTCGAAGGAAACGTGAGGTGCATTTTTAGACGATCAATTACCACGAGGAAGTACGCTCCCTTGGGTGGTCGTGAAATCACCGCTGATAAACGGTTGGATCCTTCGCAGTGAACAGAGTTTGCGCCTCTAGGGACGGATCTGTATGAGAGCTAACGAAGTTTATATTCCTTTCGAACCCTAAGTCTCTCGCTAACAAGAGTTCAGCGAAATCATTTTCGCTGCTCGGAAAGAGATACGCGCAGATTTTTTAAATCATACGTTACGTATGATAAAAAAAAAACAATATTCTCCTCTCAATATCTTTCCTTAGTTATGCTGCTCTGTTATCTTTTGAGCACAATTATCTGAGCATTTCTTATTTTAACACCACTGGCAATAAACTGCCTTTTACCGATGCGTTTGATTTTATAGTGCAGTCAGAAAGATTCAAAAGGATTATTCGTAGGAAGGTATAAAGGGCGTTCTCTCTCTATCTCCTTCCAGAGACCTTAAAAATTATTAACTTCACACCCAGAAAAATCAGTGCCCCTTTATACGTAGGTCGAGTTCGGCGAAGGCCTTTCGTCTAACCTCATTACCGACGATTACACGTTATTTTCTCTCCGGTCTGCGTATCTTCTTCGAGCCGGTCCGATCGAGTTACTCTTGCCGTTCGCGTGGCTCTCGAAATCTCACGGAACCCGTATCCGAAGCGGAGGCGTGAGACTCGGAACTCCCATTCCTGCGTGCATATATAAGTGCGTGTACGCCGCTCGCTTTAAACTTCACGGACAGGATTTATCTCTGGATATATTATCGGAACGTCGGAGTCTTCTTGTCGTAAAGCGCTGAATCGCGACCTAAACTTTCCTCTGTCGCCAAGTAATCTCGTCATCTCGTTAAAGAGGCTATTTATTAACGATCCTTTATGCGGCGGAGAAAGGAATATATTTTTCTCCTCTAAGAATCTTTTTTTCTTTCCGATGTGTTCCCAAGATTTAACGCGGAAAATTGCATACGCAGAATCGATCGCTACACGACGGAAAGGCACGGCGCTGTTTGGACGAAGGCATATTTTCGCGTGGCAAAATAAGAGGCTCGCTTTCGAAGGGCGATGTAAAACTTCGTGCCACGTAGACCGGCCATAAAATTCAAGTGTTACAAAACCTGGCGCAAACTTGTATACCTTGCGCGAAATTATAGCCTGTTTAAATAAAGTAAAAAGCGCGGCCATCGAACAACGATTGCTGTTCGTAGCGCGCGATGCGCGATTTCGAAAGAAGCTGAATTGCAAATTCGCACCTACTAGCTGGCACGAAAAACACGAGTGTCTAAAAAGTAAACGCCGATGGTAATCTCGTCTCGCATTACGCTGTAAGACAGCGATTGTTTTGCGAGCGCGCAAATCACTATCCTTCTCTGAGAGGCCGACGAGGGCCTCCACCTTGGAACATCGTGCTCTTTGAAAGCGAGCCTCGCATAAAGAGATTCCTCTCTCGCGCTGGGTGTACCACGAAGAAAATATATTCTCGGGTTTATCACTGCGCACGTCCTCCTTCGTACGAGCAGCGCTGTAACATTCGTTACATCACGCCTCATCCTCGGGACGATAGTGCGCTAAAATTTCGTATTTAACAGCGATTTACAAGCGAAGAACTCGCACGAAAACTCCCGTGCGATTTTCAAAATTAAACTTCTCCAAATGATAATATATTCCCACGATAAATTAAAGGTAATTTTTTGGCATGCCTTGAGAGATTCTTAGGAAAGAATTCTCGAGAGACGAAGCACTATTCTCGCGATCGCCTTCGATTATCTCCCGAGTGACGATGATAATCAGACAAAATTTCATATTTAATAGCAATTTACAAGCAAAGAACTTGCACGGAAATTCGTGTGATTTTCAAAATTAAATTTCTCGAAATG
>QKQZ01033951.1:0-18831 GCA_003595255.1 Solenopsis fugax
TAAATTTCTGTGTATGTTTTATTGAATTGTGCTAAAGTGGCTGTGCCAGCTTAATAGACGTCAGGAATATTCAATCCACAATTTGTAAAACTCTGTAGAGTTTGTAGAACTTCTTGTTCGTATCGCTACTTCTTATATACTCATTGACAGTTTTTCAAAGGAAATGAAATGTGACAACAATGTGGCGGCGACAGATGGCGCGGTTCGTGCAAATCAATCGAATTGTTTCACATCGATTCCCGTTCCGTTCGTCTTTTGTCGCTTCCGTTTGTTTTAGCCTTCTCGTTTATTCTTCCTTCCATGAGCGAGAGAGCACACAATGTCAGATTCGCAGACCAAGCGGATTTACTGCGCTCAAGAGATAAACGTACCGCCGACGTTTCCGTACATTCTGAAACTCTACGCGAAGGCGGCGATTCGCACGCAGCCGCACGATCTTCTGCGATGGACCGCCGCGTATTTTCGCGCTCTGGCGAACGGCGAGGTGCCTCCAGTGAAGGTACGTTCCTTTTTGTGCAAACACGTCGTTTCCACGTCAGTCGAGCTCCGCGATCTCCTTTTCTACTCGTATTACCTTTCCTCGGATCCATTATTCATCGTACAACATGCGCAATTTCATGTTATGAGGAAAACTTAGCTTTGAAAAAAACAACGTAAGAAATTTAAACTCTTGAAAATTTTCAAAATTGGAGGATTTTGTCTCGGAAAATTCATCGTAGTCGCACTCAAAAGTCAAATACGTTTTCTTTGAAGAAACATCAACAGGATTAGATGTATAAATATTTAATAAATAAAAGAAACGAAGTAAAAAAGCAATAACTTTTTAATTGCTAGAATTATTCTGCGCTATGTCATTATTTGTCATTAATTCAACTTTTATTTATTTCTTCTTAATCTTTCGCTTCTTCTTCCTCATTTCTTCAAACTCAATGGGATAACTTATTAGAAAATATTTCTAAAAATATTTTGTGTAAGGCAAAAATTAATGAAAATTCCGTGCGTATCAATCGATTTATTACATCACCATTGCGAATATTTATTATTTATAAAGCGAATCAAAGTAAGATACGTTTATCTCCGGAATTCGCCCAGTCGCGTTCTTCCGATGAATGTCTGCAATTATAAGTTTGGGCAATTCTAGTTGTAGGTTAATAGCATTAGAGAAAAGTTACAAACCGGATGGCTGTGCGATCTTTTTTCTCTAACGCAATTAATCGTTGATTAAAAGTTAAAATTCGCAGCGCCAAAATATGTTTAAGAATTAAATAAACATTAATTTTGTTAGAGCTATTTTAATTCTTAAACATTCGATATTTTGTGCGTAAATCATTTCTGCCATAATCATATTAATCGCAATATTATTATTCACATTATTAATATTATTTATCACTATTCGTACGTTACTGACAAATTTGCAAATTCTTTATATAATTTAATGAATATAATTATTGCACATGATGGCAAAATTAATTCGATGGCCAATCAAATTTTTTACAGCGTCATATTAATTATCATTATTTTTATTTTTATTCGTGCACAATTTCTTTTTATATTTATTATATGTTCCGTGAAATTTCTAAAGTTTGTTTACTTGTTACAAAACGTAACATATTATTCTGTTAATAAGGAGTTTACCTTAAATTAATTTTAATGGTCGTTATCCTTTCCTTTATTGAAAAATTTGTTTTGTTGAAACGTTTTGATGTGAAATATTAAATAATTTCTCAATTATATCATGGCTTAAAACTTAAATATTCTCAAATGCAAAATTTGTTTCAATTTTATCAAATTATACATTGCTAAAATTGCATCAATATATCCTTTTATGAAACGTACAGTGCACCATACCTCTCCCCCCCCCGTCTCTCTTTATCCTGACATTCGTGCATTTTACTGATTAATTTACAGCGAAATCGAATTTGCGATTATTATTTACAACGCGTGCACACATCATCATTATCATTGTTAACTGAAATTCCTCCTTTATCTATGGCATGTCGCTTTATCATGTAGTTGACACCTGCTTATAACATAATATTTTCGACATACATATGTTCTCAGAATAGAAAGCGAATGAGAAAGAAAGTACTGAATAAGTTTAATTTGTATTTTTGGAAGTCAGAGGCGTTTCGACGGAAATGCCGCACGATAGGTGCGTCTAATACAAGTGAAACCGATTCGTTACGGCCTCGCGTTGCACATTATGTACACGAAAACGTGACGAGCATTATCGATGACCGAACTACGACCGATTGTTAACTGACCATGGACAATCTCGGTTACTGTGGTATTTGTCCCTACAGGACAGACTGGAATATCCACCCTTTATGCACCCCTCGGGCATCACACCTGGTTATCTGAAGACCCTACTCAACAGATTCGGCCATGTGAACAAAGTTTACCTGAAAGACCTCCTGCAGGACTTGCAAGGATTGAATTTACCCGAGACGACTCTCTATCAACTTTTTATGGTCGCAGGTTTATTGCGAGATAAAGAGCACTGTGACTTTTATCGATTTCTCGCGGTAGCCTGTGGATTTTTAGGAAATGTGAGTTATAAGCGCGACTAGGTGAACAATATCTTTTTATAGCGTGTTCGACTGTACTTGATCTCGGGATTGGAAAACATGATGGATTTTTCTCTTGGATGGATTTTCTTTTTATTTTTTGTGAAAGTATCTCACTTTCAGAAGTATTGCTTTTTATCAATCCATGTGTCGTTGTTAGGTGATGCTTTGCAACATAATATATTATTAGAAATATCTATTATACGGAAAGATACATTTTTTAATTTGCGAAAATTTCTCGAACATAAAATTTTAACTGACTTTATTATTAAGATTTTAAAAAATATTAATTTTTATTTATTATGACTAAAAAAAGATATAAGTTAATTATTACAGGAAGTGAAATGACACGAGGTATTCGTACCAAATTGGAAATGGAAAAAAAAGATACTATTGGCGTTTATATGTCACTGTAAAAATTTACGCTGTGAAAGTTACAATCAGAACAAACTAAAAGTGTGATACCAATATTTATTGGGTATCAATCTATGCGACCAATAGCTGCCAACTTTTGAACTTTTAACATAACAGTAATAATGAAAGAGTTATTAACTATATTGGATTCGCGAATAAAACAATTTGAAATCACGATTGATTAAAAGATGCAATAATGTCTTGTTATAATACATATGCATAACAATCGATATTTTTTAATCAGTGAGAAATATAGGAAAAAGATTTCAGCGAAAACACACTAATGAACAAATAAAATATCAAATAAAATATTTGCCTTGTTTTTTTACTCTCAATAAATACACTAGCATATGTCAATAAATACACTATAGAAAAATTAAATAAAAAGAACTAAAGGTTGTGCAAATTTAGTTACATAAACTGTAATCAAGTCAAAATAAATAAAAATCAAGTCATGTACAATAAATGCATGACATAATAAATTATATTAAAAAATTTAATCAACAATCGACGAAACTAAAACGTAATTAAGAATATATGATACTAGACAATCATTCAACTAATCATAAAATTTATTTAACATAATACAAATACTTAATACATAATACAAATAATCCTACAGCTGTAGCAGATCAAATCGGTCATACATAATTGACTTTAATAGTATAGAACTAAATGTAGCGTTTATTTAAGACAAGCAAGATATTAAAAAAACTTTAAAATTTTCATGAAACAAGTAGATAGTTTATCATATTCAACTCTGAAATTAAATTGATTTACCTAATTTCAAAGTATTCACTTTAGTCTCTTTCATAGTGTATAACGTTAGAAATACGTAACTTTTGATATTTTTACGTTTAACAAAAATGATGAAATGCCATGTCTCTCTCTTCTATACCTTTATACAATATCTTACATTAAAAGAACTTAATCAACTTGGAACTGAATGAACGTCATTAGTTGCGTCCAGTCACAGTTATAACTTACGCTATGGTACGCCCCGTTGTAGAATCTTCACGAAACGATGATATACGTGTGCGAGCTACTGACGCACGAACCGGAAGGTGGCTCGGCCATGATACCCTTGAGGATTTTCCTGAATCTCTACGAATATCTAGCGGATCTCGATTGCAGTGGCGAACGTCACCATCGCAAAGCCGAGCGCGCCAGTTCCGCGTGCGATGCGACGTCCGTCTCGGAGCCATCGTCCTACACGATCGATTTGACCACGCAAGCTTACAGCTACGAGTTCGTAGCGACGGAAAAGGTATCGACGCGACATTCTTCTTTCGGTTGAATAAAATATCCCTGACGTGACTCCGGCTCAATAACAGGCTAACTTTTCGTTTTATCTCATAAAAAAATCGCTTTGATGACCAGTAATGAAATAGTTCTAGAATACCCTATTTCCTTCCATATTTTTATCAAGTAATTCGCAATTTTAGTAAGAATAAGTAAAGGAATGTTGCAGATATTGACTAAAGTAATATTTCCGTATTTCTTGGAAATTAAATATTGCACTTCATACTGATAAAAACATAATCCGTTTAGGTAATTAAATAAAAAATAATTCGGAATTTGTATATTCATGACTTATTCCTATATAAAATCAGCTAAAAACAAATTCTTCAAATGCGAGAATAAAATTTTAATAATTTTCTTTTACAAATTGCATGGTTTAAATAATAGGGATTATATAAGATGTCCCATAGGAAGTTATTAAAACTAAACGCCTTCTCCAGCCTAGACTTAGGTAGATATTCTATTGTCCATGTTTTGTACCTAGAACTTTGCAATTTTATTCTATCTTTGAAGCAAAAAGTGCATTAAAAAAATAAGTGACGGAAAAAAAGATTTATCTCATTAAGGACTTCTTTTCTAGAGAAAAAGTTTACGCTAATGCATATAAAGTATCTCGTACCAAGTAACGCGTAGAATGGCAAACGAAAATTCTAAAAAGATTAGAAAAACGTAGTTGATTATATTTATGTATTATTCATTTGTATTCATGTATTATTCATGTATTAATCCATTTTTCACCTATTAAAATAATTTCAAGTGCATTATTATCAGAATAATCGACAATTTTATACAATTGGTATTATTCAAGACTATATTACATGCACGATTTATCGGGACCTTCGAACACGATGGTGTTGGAGAAAACAATAAACAACATAAAGGATTATTTCAAAGAAAATTCAAATTCCTCCAAATTAGAAAAGCAGTACTCGGAATTTCTAAAGCTTCGGTGCATAAACTCTATGAAATATTTTGAAATTACGTAAATAACACATCAGCTGTTAACAAAATGAGCTACAGTACAATGCGTAGAATTCTACAAAACGATGACTCAGTTATTTAAAACCAGAGGAAATTAACGAGAACTAAATTACTTTTTTCGATGAGGTACATTTTTTGTTCATAGATTAAACTTTGATTTAACTCCCATGTATCTTTAATGATTAAAAACAACTCCGAAAATCCAAGAACAAAGAAGCTGATTAAAATTATTTAAAAAAGTGGTTAATGACGTAATAAATGGTTGTTTAGAGAAAGCAGTTTAATTATACGAAATCAAATCAGATTTCTAAAAAATTTTCTATTTTTTAAATAAACTGTTTATTCTTAATTTCTAGTTTTTATAGTGCTTTTATTTTCAAAATGTTTAACACTAACTTTTTAATTTTATGAAATTTGTTGTTTAATATATTATATAAAAATATATTATGTTACTTATTAGTTGTACTTATTATATACTTGATCAATTTACTTCATAATTAACCTCTCCACTTAATTAACTCCTCCAACACCGCATCTAAATTCTACCTGTACTGTCTACTGTGGTCAGTTTTGGGATCCAATTTTTCAAGCATTTATTTTTGGTTATCTTACAAAAGCATTAATTATTGCAAAATATTATAGAAACTGCTACATTTGATAGAAGATACTTTCTATTTTGTATTTACGTTTTCAATGTTGTATTTTTTTGTTTAACAAAGGACATGTCTCAATTGTCCGGAGCCGATTTGATTCTCCTTGAAATATGTTGTTAAATACAAAAATCTAAGAGACATGTATTTTTTTGTATGTGCGGAATCTCATGTTTAGGGGGTAAAACACCCCTTTGAAAAAAACAATATTTCTTTTTCGGAACGAATATCGAATTTTTTCTTTACAACTTTAAAGTACTCTTCAAACTGTACAACTTTGGTTACAAAATTTTTTTTCTATCTTTTCTACTTTCGAAGATGTTCGTCCCAAAAGAGAAATACTGTTTTTTTCAAAAGGATGTTTCACCCCCTAAACACGAGATTTCGCACATACAAAAAAATACATGTCTCTTAGATTTTCGTGTTTAACAACATATTTCAAAAAGAAAGAAGAACCAAATCGGCTTCGGACAGTTTGTGACATGTCCCTTGTAAGAATAGTCCAAAGGCAAAGTTGTATAACGATCTTCCTCTCTAAGAATCAATTAAAAAGAAAACATCCCAGAAGCTTGAAAATTCGCGGAACGTGAGCATTGTTCTTCGTGAAACTTGAAACCAATCTTTATAATATTAAAATATCAACAATGCAATCTTTGTCAAACGTTCTGGGATGATTTGTGTAACACTTGATATAATATATTATAGAATACACCAATATATATAAAGATATTTTCTCATACACAACTCATATATATAAATAGAGAACTTTGACCGAAATGTGAAAACACAATATAAACAAAATACCTTAACGGTCATAATTAAATCTAATGCTGATATTTATTGTGTGATTTTATATTTCTTTTGAAGTTCACGAAATTGCGAACTGAATCAATTTTTCGGTCATAAAACACAGTTCTAAGTTGAACAAGAATTAGTAATATTACATTATTAAATTGAAAGTCAATTTAATAATAAATGATGCTAACTAGCATCTAAATGTGAAAACCTTTTCTACCTAAAAAACTATAAAGAATTAGTTGTAAAAAATAAATTGACTCTCAATTTAATAACGTAATATTACTATTTCTTGTTTGTTAGAAAGACGTTCTAAAAGTTATTCGGCGTACAGTTTTGCGAACTTAAAAAAATATATAAAATCACACATTAAATATCAGCACTAGATCTAGCTACGACCGTTGAAACATTTCGTTTATATCACATAATTTATCGTGTATTACTATAAATTTGATTCATACATAAGATAGCATGATTCTGATTAGATTTGACATTTATTAGGTGTTAAACTTAGTTTTCGCCGTTTCTTTTTGCTTGAAAAACGAATGTATTTCAATAAGGATATGAATTGATATATTAATCAAAATATTTTCGATCGTTTCTATTACTTTCCCATCTTTCTGATAAAAGTTGGATTCCCTGATGATAAAACGAGCTGTCTTTCGAAGCAAGTCATTTAGCCACCCATTTTCGAACTTGTTCGTAATTGAAGAAGTGTGCATCGAAGAGCACGTATTGCATCGATCGGAAAAGGTGGTAATCCGATGGGGCCAAGTCTGGAGAATAGGCTGGGATAGAAGAATTCCCATTCAACCTTCGACAGTGTTTCTTTAGATTCTTGCAACATGTGATTGTGCATTGTCATGCAAAAGAATTACTTTACGTCGATTACTGTCTATTGATGGCCTTTTTCGCAGCCATATAGGAGTAACATTTAACATTTTCCACAATTCTTCGATTATGTGAGTTGGATTTTCATCCAATAATGCTTGTAATTCTTAAACTTTTTCGGCTGTCCTGAACGTTCTTTGTCTTTCACACTGAAATCACCACTTCTGAATCGTTTAAACCAGTCTCTACATGTTCTTTCTGATCAAGCTTGTTTACCATAAGTTTCAATAATCAATCAACGCGCTTCAACTGCAGTTTTCTTTAGATCAGAGTAATGAAAAAGCATATATCGAAAAAACCTTGTTCCCTATTCGCATCATTATTATAGAAATTTAATTTCAAGCCTTATATTAGAGAATCTCCGCGCTCATCCAGTAAACCGTCCGCGAAGATCATGTACCGATCACGCGGAATTCATGTAGTGCCTGCGGGAATCGGCGCAAAACCACGTATTCGCACAAATCTTCGTCATATATACAACCCGGCACTTGCTTCTTGCTCGCCGTGTGTGAAGTAACGTCATTTGTGATACCATCCAGAGTGCGAGTCGAAGCACGGCGCGTGCCGATCTCTTTGTACGGTAAATTTGCAATTCACCGTTATTGTTCCCTTAAGTTTAACGTCTCGCACCACAAGTCATACCAATATTTGTGACGATTGCGATTGCCTGTGAATTCCGCAACCGCGCGTTCCTTGCGCTTTTTCCACCGCCGCGTGCTCCGATTCACCGCCATTCCGCGTCGAGATTTGCCAAGTCATTTCTTTAATTTATAGTTTTCTCTCGCGTTCGCGATTGCGATCTAGTCGCTGCACTGTTCTGGCGTTTGCGTCAAGATATCCGTCGCTTCCAGAGCCGAGCTCGGTTCCATCCAGAAGATTTCCGATCGCGTATCGTGCAGCAGCGAGAGACCAGCATCAAGATTTCCGAACGTCCGCTCCCCTTTCCCATGCCGCCTCATTTCTTGTGTTAAAAATTTAATAAACGATCTTGTGCAATTAAACTCTCGTGTTAAACGTTCACTTGGCCACCCTATCCTCGATTCTCGGTTCTCAAATCTGAGAGCGTACTGGCTACCAGCGAAGAGCGACCCCGCCCCACTATAAACCTATTATCACAATTCATTTTAAATCGATTAAAAATTATTTTTGCATTCACAACATTTAATCTTTGCTCACTGATTTTTATTGACAGATATCTAACTTTTAAATGACAGTTAGTTTTAGTTATCAAAACTTACTACTTTTGCAACTGGAGCATCTACTTATAAGCAGCGGAAACTAAGTTTATCACTTAATATTTATAACTCATGCGTGTACTAGTGCAGCTATTTAGATTAAGCACATATAACGTGCATTTTAATCGAGCACCACATTGTAATTTTGTGCATATAATTGTAACTATGTTATATAACCGTCTTTCTCTACAGAGAGAGAACAATGCAAACATTCATATACGTATGCATGTTTTATAATGATTTAATAATTGCGAGGTGCATTTTCATTTATTCGATGTACGTTTAAAAGGAAACTTGCGACATTTTAATCGTTATGACACAAATTCACCTTTATTAATTATAATATAATTTAGCACTATTTAAATAACTGATTAATTAAGGCATTAATATGACATACTAATAATTTTGCATGTCGACGCATAAATATTAAATTGATACATATGTACATTTGGTATTAGTGTACATTTAATATTAGTATACTGAAATAAATAGATCGCAATACATGTTGGAATCGTGATATAGAAGTTATAGTTGGGAAATTGCAGGCATGTAATAACGCTCGAGTAATAAGTAAAATTTAATAAATTTTCGGAGTAAAATTTTGCCAATAAGCCAGCGTATGTGGAGTAAGCTGCTTTCGTTGTCCACAATATCCACTCTGGATTGCTAACTACTTCTCATTACAAGCAGCGCTGCATATTTCATATACACATTTGCGTTTCGGACCCGCTATTCGGAGCAGGCGCAAAATTAAGCAGTTCACATGAAGATTACGGAAAATATTAACAGCTCTGCGCAACTTTGTATGGAAGTGACTTGGAAATTTCTGAATTAATGCATCGTGATCGTAGATTTTTACGCAGCGCCGTATAATATAAGAAGATTATAATCCTAATTGTATGAAATACAATACATGCGTTAAATTAAATCATGAATATTAAACATCTGTCTGAACATATATTTGATAAGATATCAAGTTTTTATCCGTGTACTTCTGATAATGATGAGATAAATTGTTTCTGTCTCTTAAAATCTGAATGGCGAGTCCTATATTCGTTTAGTTGCTAAAAAAGAATATGAGGTTAAAAAAGTTGTATCAACAGATTTTGAGAAAAATGGTATCAAAGTAACAAGTAAAAATGACGATGTGTCAAGGATTTCTACATCGTTGTAGAATCGGTAACAAGTTTCTTCTAAAGTTTATTAATACCACGCAAAAATATCAATTTTCAATTTTAAAATGCATTATATATGTTTCATTCTGATGTGATTTTTTGTTTTCGAGATATAGCAATTTTTTGAAAATAATTTTTTCCTATATTATACTGTTAGACAAAAATTCAGCTTTCTTTGCAGCATGAGTGTGAACAGTTTTTCCTAATATATTTTTATCCGCGGAATCCGTTATTCATATTTTATTATCACGTCACAATTTAAAAAAAATTGCATTAATGGATCTAAAAACAACGATTTTAAAGCAGTTTTTAAAATATTATAAAATAATCGAATTTTTTGAAAAGGATATCCTTTTTCAGTATAATAAATCCAACAATACAACCCATTACTTAGTGAGAAATAAAAAGTTGAAATTATTTCTCAGTGTAGTTTACGTTTTTGAAGATTTCACTGTATATTTTATTGAAAAGTTAATAATTTTTTGATAACATTGCCAAAACTTGAAATTTTTGCAATAATAGAAGCCAGAATAAGATAAAATTTCGTCAAATGTTAACTTAAGTTACACTTAAATCATTTCTTAATAAATATATCAATTATTAAATATGATAATTGGTATGCATGGCGAATAGACCATCTTGTCGAGATTACGTTTCGACTTTATTAAGCGATCGCTTTCAATCAAACATGTATCAGGAAACGAGAAGCACTGACGAGGATGTTTGCGAAAAAGAGTTTTGCGAAATGCGACCTTCAGAAAGCTTTGAAATCTTTAAGGATTACGGAGATGACCCAGAACACTCCGACATCGACGTAGTGGTGGCGAGACTGTCTACCGCCAGCGATAAAACCGAAATTGAAATCGAATCGATTAATGATCACGTTTCCCAAGAAGGAATGAACGAGGTACGTCGATGGGCTCACTGGGAAAGCGCCGGAAAAACGATCGGTCATTTTAAATTTTATGATTGCACGATTAGGTTTTAAAATATATAGGGTATCCCACTGTGTTTTCGTGAATCAGTCAAAAGTAGACTTTGATCTTGGTAGATGTATTTTTTGTATAGTGATAATCGTGTAAAAGATAACGTTTAGGAACCAGTCACAAAGCTATAGGGGATGGGAGTATTTTGAAAAAAATATTAAATTTTTAAAAAATCTAAATAAATACAGTTATAAAATATATATAAAAAAACCATAAATTTTTATCGAAAACATTTTTTTATATATCCTTATCGTTTTATTGATAACATTTTAAAATCAAATATAAGTGTTATCTTTTCATCCCTTTAAGATAGTTAGACCCCGAAACACGTTATTCAAGAACGTCTTGAAACTTTTGTCTCAAATAATTTAAATATTAATATATATACTTGTAAAATATGAGCTCAAATTATCATCCCGGACGGTATCCATATATGTACATATAACCATTTAAACATCGTAAATTTTTCCGTATTTATTATTATAGTATAACCACATTTCTGCCGTAATGCGACACAAATTTTTATAACATCGAAATTACATTCAAGAATTTAATGAGAAACGAGTATCAAGTAGTTGAATTTATGAAGTGTGTAACAAGACCTCAAATACTTATCGTATGTTATTAAAGTTTCAGTGAATAAAAATCTCGTTTCTCATCATGAGTTCCAATCTTGTTTCTTCGCGAGAGACACTTTTTTGCATTTTTTTTTACTACTTTACTCTTGATATATTTCCCTTATATGTATATCGCATTTGTGCGGACATTTTTGTTTTTGTGTAAATATCTTCATTGATAGCCGTGCTTGTGCTCGTAAAATGTGCCGATGTCATGATATAATTTCTTTTATTTATTACGTAATATGTAGATTTTCTCTTGTTTCTAAAATTAATTTATTTTAGATTTAATTCGATTTTTTAAATATTATAAGTGTATAAAATGTTCTGCTTTCTTATTTTTAAATTTTATATAATGATATATTTCGTTTAAATTTAGAGAATACGTTTGAATGTATTATTGACTTGCATATTTGGGGTCTAACTACCTTAAATCTCAAATAAGGATATTAAAAAAATATGTGTTTCTTAGATTTTTATGTTTAACAAACATATTTTAAGAAGAATTCAATAGTTGTAAATGATTCGTTAAATATTTCCAAACTCTTGAAGACTTGGGATTATAGTCTACACATTCGTATGCAGTTATAAAGATGTTGACGCGCTTTTTTGTATCTTTATTATAGTCATTAAAACAAGGGCAGACCAAAAAATGCGTTAACATCTTTGTAAACACGTTTTGAATGGAACAGGAAAACTCTTTTTTTGCTTATTTATTTATTTATTATTTAATCATTTACTTACTAAATTGTTATGCATAAAATTTAAAGATGTACGGCAGTACTTCCCTAATTAAATAATCTGTATTCGTTAAATCTCAGGATAATATTATAAAATAATTATTATTAAATTACAGGATGGTTTCCAAACATATCATATTTAATTTTCAATTTATTATTAATTTCTAAATAAATTACTATTTTTCATTGAAATAAATTTATAACACAAAGCATAAAGGCTCCCTCTTGATTTTAAAATCAATTTCAAAAGTCAAAATGTTGTATTTTGGATTAATTTTATCGACAGAAACATACTGTCAAATATATTATTTTATATATAATATTAATAAGTATCAGCATTACTTCTTTGAACGAAAAGTTATATTGTTGCAAAAACTAAATTATAATATACATAGATAAAGTTTCACACTAAATAATGATGTTATTATAGTTAAAGGATGAGTTCGGATTCCCTTTCGTATGTCATTTTATTCTTATTATTTACTAAATTAGACAAGGATATAATATCTGGAGGACACTCAGGAGGGAATTTGAACGCACCCAAAAAGTATTGAAAAAGTATTACAGAGCATGCGCTGCATTATCGACAACGTTTATCGGCGACAACATAGGGTCAATTGAATGAATTGAACGATAAATATAAAACATGTCATGGTTATCCCAGATTATCTACTTTCAATACTACTTTATTTTAAAAATATTTTAAAATATTTCTTTAAAAATAGAACATGTAATTGTTGGTGGCTTTATGTGTAAGTAAGTGTAATAATTCGAAAGCAGATCATATTTAAACTTTTTTCATTTTCCATCTAAATATTCGCATACTAATACATATTATCTAGAGAAATATTATAAAAAGAGTGGATCGGATTCACCGGAAGTCCGCCATTTTTAAGACATCTTTTGATTATATTTATCTATATACACCTTCGTATAAATGTACATAAGTGTGTATAGTATAGATATATAGAGTATATACATATGCACATTGTAAAAGTGCTCTAAAAATGGCGAAACCAGAATAAAGAAAAACTATTCGTTCCACTTTCCATATAGATCTTATACTCCTGGATACACGTCCTTTCCCATTAGATAGAGAAAAACAGTAGTATCTTTTATTCTTCATTTTATCAAGTGTACGAAGCGCATGCTCAAAATGACACATTAAAAATGGTCAATAATTTTATTGGATGCATTCAGTACTACGATTACTTACTGAGTAATCGTAGTACTGACTGCATCCAATAAAGCGGCTAAGTAACAATTTAATGTGATTGGTTGGATCTAAAGGTAAGAACCAATCACATTGCACTGCTATTTAGCCTCTCAATAAGCGATCGTAATACTGAATGCATCTATTCACATATGACGCGCAGTGCGATTATAACCTATAAAGTAATAATTTAATAAATCAGACGTTTCAACGTCTAAAATAGACGTTTCAATTCGTGATTGAATCCTCTTTAGTTCAATAGCGATTACTGGTTAATGGAATGTCCAAAGCATGTAATAAACTGTAAAAAAAATGTTGAATAATGTTACAACTAGCACATATTCTATACAAATATAGTTAAGTGTATTACTGAGTAACATTAAACAATCAGCGTTTTACAAATTAATTGATGGTTACATAATAAATTATTACATAACAAATAATATATAACAAGGACTCTCGAATTTAAAATAACAAACAATTGAAAAACAGACTAGTAATTGTGAGAATCAGCGCGGTTATAGATGCGCAGTTAAAATTGTTACAGTTCTTAAAATTGTTTATTTATACTTAAGCGATACAACAAAATCAACCGATTATTTCTTCATAGTTAAGCGATAAATTAAATCAAACGAACGTTTCGACTCGCTTTGGAGTCCTCTTCAGCGTATCAAAATAGTAAATAAAAAATTCCAGCCGTCATCAGTTATCGTAAACGGGAAGCAGTCACGTCACCAACGGTTTGCCAAATCCGTAGTGGCATCTTTACCCGTGGCAGTGTCGCAGGAAATGACACTTCTCAAACAACCATTAGAACTGATGAAGACTAAGGAAGCCTTGGATAAATTTTGTCCATAGGAAATGAATTTTTTCCTGTCAACTTATACACTCAAGCGTTTATCGTTCCGCAACGCGTGCTCACTATCTCCAATCAGAGTGTATACACTCCAAAGCGAGTTGAAACGTTCGTTTGATTTAATTTATCGCTTAAGTATGAAGAAATAATCGATTGATTTTGTTGTATCGCTTAAGTATGAATAAACAATTTTAAGAACTGTAACAATTTTAATTGCGCACCTATAACCGCGCTGACTCTCAGTAGCCTGTTTTTCAATTGTNAGCTGACTCTCAGTAGCCTGTTTTTCAATTGTTTGTTATAATAAATTAAATTATAACTAATCATCGGTGCTAAAGAAAAATAATAACATTTGGTTTTGTTGACTGTATTGTGATAAAATCATTATAAACCGAAAAAACTTACATGATTGGAACAGAGACAATTAAAGTGATATATTAAGCGAGAAAGTCAACGCTTTTGAAGCAAAAACGGTCAATACGTTAAAATAAGTAGCACATACATAATAAGCCGGTACTTTACGAGAGAGGGAGAAGCATCAAGATTTTATAAATAAGCATACAACGGGTCAAACAACTCCGTATCATTTCGTAAGTTTAAACCATGTTTTTGTTTATGTATAAAGATCATCTCAGAGATGAATCTTTTATTTAGAATGTTTCCTCGTCCAAGATTGCAATGTCCTTCCAATCAAAATCATGAGAAAATTTAATTCTATGTTCTGTAATTACGAATTGTTGGGCAGTATCCTTATTTATATGATTCTTGTGTTCATTAATTCTGTTGAGATTCTACTGCCGATTGAGGATCGCGGGATTCCGATGGAGTGAAAAGAATCAGATTGTTTGGTTTCAATGAACTTTTACTTATATTAAGAAACGTACAGAAAAGAAAAGCGTGCGCGTTCGCTGAGAGAACATCCTTCGGAAGATAGACGTAACATAACTAGAAACATAGAGAGAAGAAACCGAACTGTCGATAGCGGTCGAGAATTAGAAACGCTATCTAAGACAATATCCCTAGTACAAATTGCTCTCTTAACAAATTCTTACATATTTTAAGTGATCTACAGCTTGTCCCACATACTATTGTATGCTAATTTATTTACAAAATTTTGATACTTCCCCCTCTTTCGTAAAGTACTGGCTTATTATGTATGTGCTACTTATTTTAATACGGACAATTCTTGTTTCAAAAGCATCTTTACTCGCGTTACATATCACTTTAATTGTCTCCAATATTCCGTTCCAATCATGTAAATTTCATAACGATTTTATCACAATACAGTTAACAAGACTGTATATTATTATTTTTCTTTGACTCCGATGATTAGTTTATTATAATTTAATTCATTATGTAATCGTCAACTTATTTAATTAATTTGTACAATGCTGATTGTTTAATGTTACTCAGTAATCCACTTAACTGTATTTGTATAGAATGTGTTGATTGTAACACTGTTCAAAAATATGTTTTATAGTTTATCACATGCATTCCGTTAACCAGTAATCACTAAAAAGGACTCTTGTACTAAAAAGGATCTCAATCACACGAGTCGAAACATGTACTGTTCTATTAAGGAAAATAAATTATTTAACTACACACGAACACCCGGTGTCGATTCACAAAGGCATTTCTCTCTTCCAGTGATTTACTATTACATATCGTTTATTAAAATCCAATCGCCCATGAAACAGTTGAAAATTTGTTTAGTCAGCGGTTAAACCAAAGTTTGAGCGCCTTATCATGCCTTCGATCATCGATCATACCGAGCATAACTACGACGACACTAGCAAGAGCTTATCGAAATGCGACGTCGATATATGGGAGACAACTGATGATGTATTCGAGTTTAACTTGGTGAACGAGGAGGGAGCCGTGAGAGAAGCGGAAGCGATCAACTACGAGACTACTCAGATCGATCTTGAAAACTCGAAGATCTGCCTGAGCGAATGTAAAAACGACCGGACGCCATCCGATCTGCTGAAAGAGTTCCTAAAGAGAATGCGGACGGAAGTGGAGGCAGGTCGTCTGGAAACAATCTTTCGAGTACCGGGAATCGGTCCGTCGGTGTCATCCGAGCGTGTAACAGCTGTTGCATTGTGGCTGGCAGACTGCGCGCGTCGTCAAGAAGGTCTAGTCGGACCGCGTAATATCCGCCATTTTCTCTGCCCAAATCTCGATGATATTCCGGAATGCGAATGCATATCGTAAAGCATTTTTTTATGCATCACAATATGGCATTATCGCTTAACAATCAAAGTTATTCTTAATTATAAAATCTTTTATATATATGTAGAGAATATTTTTTTAGAATTTATCTATTCAAAATCATGATAATTATGAGACAACATAACTTCGAAGAATTTTACTATAATTTTAATAAAAATCGATTAAAGTTTATTAAATTTAGTTACATTTTATTAAAATTTTACTAAACTTTACTAAAATTATAATAAAATTCTTCTAAGTCCATATTATTTATTCACTTTTATCAATAAAAATGCTTATAAGCATATACTTTATTGTATACTAAAAAATGCTTATATTGGTAAAAGTGATTTTAGAATAAAGGCCCATGTTGTTCCTTGACTACCATGTGATTTTGAGGTAAATTTTAAGAAAAAAATTTTCTCTGCGTATATGTGCCTGAGCTTTTGTATAATATTACATAATGTTATGACGAATTATGAGGGAATATCTAAAAGATTCTCAATGTTTTAGGATATTATTTGTATCTTCTTTTAGATGAAATAAAACATAGCGTTAAGTAAAATCGAGAAATTATTAATCTAGGATTAATTTATAATTGCAATCTCAACAATTTCATTATATTAAGACGTAAAGTTTCGATCTACTTTTTTATATGAGAAATTTTTATATGAGCGATTTGCAATTTAAAAGATAGAACTGAGATAAAAATTAATGAGAATAACAACACGGTTGTAACTGTGCAAATTAAAGTGTACCAACTTTAAATCCTCTATTAAATATATATCTTCGAACATTTTTACTGTCTTCGAAGTCATTTTTAATGCATCTTATTATAGAAATCTGACATTACATGTACTTCGATAGTTTTTTTTAATGAGGAGAAAATCTTTTTCAAGCTGCCCCTATACGACCTGCATTAACAGGGGGTATGCGGGATTCGAGGGAAGACCCCTTCCAGACCTAACACGGTCAAGAGGAGAAATTTAATCTATCCTCCCCCCCTACTTGCTAAAAATTCCTCGGAAGTTCTCTTAAACCTTAGGATCCGCTCCGGAATCACTGGGGAGCATTACTTTAGGGCGGGCCCCTAACACGTATTTTGATAGTGACTCAACCTTAGCAGATTAAGACTCTCTGAAGCTAGCGCCCCCACAATTGGACAACAAAATTAGACAACATAACATTATTCATACAATATTATTGAAAGCATCTATGAAATATAAGCATTAAAGAATTGGATCTTGTGGGAACACGATTAAAGCAATATCTCTAGAAGCAGTAAAAACAAATAAGTATTTGTATGGAAGAAAGTGTGCCGTTGTGTGTATGTGTGTGTGTGTGTGTGTATGTGTGTGTTTTGCACAAGGTTCGCTATTTATTATATAATATTTTGCAACATCTTTCAGTGATTGTCATCTGAATGCAGTACTTTCTTTAAAAAATAAACCGCTATTCCATATTTTAGTAGCATATTCCATATTACCTGCCTGTACCCTACATGTACACGTAATCTGTGTGTTTGTAACATATACGTGATTGTGTTCCTATTAAATTAATTTTAAGACATTAAATGCTATTAATTAATATTATATTTTTTATTGCATTTTACATGCATGTAAAATGGAATAAAAAATATAATATTAATTAATAGCATTAATAGATCCATAAAAGAAATATTTTTTATTACTGAGGGGCGTATTTTTTTCGTTTGCCTCAAACACCGATTATGCGAAAAAAGTAATAAGCAATAAATAACAGAAGAAAAAATAGGTTCCGATAACGAGAAAAGCAGAAGCTTGAATTTCCTCCAGAGCAAAGCGGAAGTGGTCGATATTCTTTAAGGGCATGTATTTGTTATTTTTCGTAACCACTTGTGTTCCGTGTGTGTTTTGTCAATTTGCCGTATCGGCAATAACAAATCGACAATCGATTATCGGTCGAGTTATTATTGGTATCACGGTTGCACAATATTGACGTATGCTGGTCAGCTCCAGGGTTCATAACTCACTTACTCAACTCGCGCCTATCTCTCTTCTAACTCTTCTTTGAGATTTATTTTGATATCAAGTGCTATTATAACAGTCGCGCTATCTAAACAATAAGATACGTTCCATTGAGAATGTTGAATTCATTTTAACCCTTAAACACACCGATTTTGTAAAATACGAAAACACATTTGCGGGTCTGAGAGACTT
>QKQZ01033962.1:0-81927 GCA_003595255.1 Solenopsis fugax
ATATATATATAAAAGTGTACCAGCATACGAAATATTAAAAAAGTTCAACAGAAAATTTTTGAGTACTTCATGTTTAATTTGCTCTTTGTCCGTGTTATTATGTACTTCATGAATTGTAATAAATCTTTATGGCTTAATTCTTCCTGGTCTTGAATGTTTAAAAATAAATTTCTTTTATAGATTATGTACTTTTTTATGAGATTGCTTATTTAAGTTGATTATGTATCATATTGTTTTCAGTTACATGAACTTGACATGTTCAAGAATTGTATCAAAATTAATATATATGTAGTGACAGTATCTATCATCTAAAAACATAAAAAATATGTACCGTTTAATTTAATATTAATATGTGAATGTAAATTAATTCACATTAAATTATATATAAATACTTACATTAGTTAAGAGAGTTGCATCCATAGTAAGACCTTTCGCGCAAAACGTATTGTCGCGGTGCAGTATTTGCAAAGAAAATACACGCAACTGAAACAAGATAAAAAAACATTTAAAAATAGATATACGAAAAATAATAATAAATTTTAATAAGTAATAACAAATTATAGAATAAAGTAATAATAAATTTGGTGGTTATACTTTATATAGAATTTGTATTTATACATGAATCTGAAAAATAAAAATAAATAAATAAGTGAAAATAAAATTCAATAAAAATAAAAAGGTGATAATTTTGAACAAGTAGAAACGTGCGCACTGAGTAGCGGGCAAACATTTTCACTAATAGCTCTTTATTCATCCTTAGAAATAAAATTTTCTAATACCTTATTTTTTATCTTCTCGTCGTTAGTGCTATTAAGCGCGTCATGAACTGTAGTACTAATTATTTTGGCTTGATTTTTGCCAGTTTCGCAGGCCCATGCTATCAATGCTATCTTTACAATCAAATACGTAATAAAGGGCATGGCAATGTCATTAATATGATTAGTCCAACTAGGCAATTCGTTGTGTGAATGCACAAATTTAAAGTATATGTGGAAAGTAATTATAATGAAGTTTATGGCTATATTTGCAAGAAGTTGCGGACTAAAAATTATATTTAACTTCTGCACTGTATCGCTAACCATCAAATGTTGCTTTATTAGCGTCTTAAGTTCCATTAGTAAGAAAATATTTCTCTGCTCGAGGTTGACTACATGCGATTCACTGTTTATGAGTAAGCTTGCCAAATCATCATTAATTTTTTTTAAACAAGCTTTTAATACACATATGCAATTAATAAACAACATATCTATTTGAAATATTAGCAGGGTGTTGTACAAGAAATATATCTGGAGTACGACACTAAATTGGACGTAATAATAACAGAAGAATGAATAAACGAATACAAAGAAAAAACCGAAAATGTCCTTGGAATGAATTAGAACAGACTGCTTCTGATATATCTTCGCTGGAAGTCTTGAAGAGATTTTCAATATTGTTTGAAGCAAGTGCTTTCGTGGATCGTTTGAAACAAATGTAACGATCGTTATAAAACTGTAAAATATGGTGCAGCAGATATTTTCAATAATTTTGCGTTCATCTAGAATACTGAACAATCCGGAATAGTTCGTTATTATTATCATCAGGTCAATGCAGAAGACACATTTAACTATAACGGAAAATAAGTAATACGGTTTAGAAGTTTTAAAGGCTGTAGTGTTGATATCGTATGGGAATATTCCAAGAATGCGACAAAAGAAAAAACAAGGATACATCAAGGATTGAAAATTGGTGGCATGGAATAACCACCATCTCCTTATTTCTTTTCTGCCGTTAAGTTGTCCTTGGAACTGCGATAGTGAACTGAACATGATCAGTGAGGTTTCATGTATGAGCTGCTCGAAAATTATCGTTCACATTGTCACTTGCTAATATATCATTATTAGTAATCACTTTGGTTTTAACGTGATCATGATTAGGAAAATGTCTTTTTAAATATAACCATTATCTTAATTTTCGCGCAACGAATACGGAAATTGAAATGGACATTTTGCGGTGAGTTTAATTTTAAGACTGCATGTTGCTTTTGCGGATTATAAGACATGTCTTACAAATTATTTGTTAGCGCTTAGTTACCATGGAACTTTGAGAATAGCTTCTTCCATTGTGTGAAATAATGGAATTTAATTTCTTTAATTAGTAATACTTATTATCTTGCACAATTCGATCGTTAGTATAATCGTGTTTTGAATAGCAGGAAATATCGAATGTATATGTTATCTACTCTTTATTTATTAGTTTTCAAAAATATTTCAACAGTAAGATAATTCTGGTATTTATGCCGTGCATGGTTTTACGAGCATTATTGTATAAGAACATATTTATTATATCCCGTTTGTGTTAAAATATTTAACTTAATAATTTGTTTAATTTTACCTTTATATTGACATATAAACTAGTGCCCGATTATGTTACACATTCACACTGATAAAAGAAAAAAAGTTTCAATATTTAAAAATAAATTTCTTTTACAAATTATGTATTTTTTTATGAGATTGTCTGTGGTGATTTAAGTTAGTTGTTTTCGATCTTTTCGTTACATGAATTTGACGTATCCAAGAATTGTATCAAAATTAATATATACGTAGTGACTGACAGTACCTATCATCTAAAAAATTTAAAAATATGTACTATATAATTTAATTTTAAGATATAAATGCAAATTGAGTCATATTAAGTTATACATAAATAATTGACTACTTACATTAGTGAGGAGAGTCGCAGCCATAGTAAGACTTTTCGCGCAAAACATATTGTTGCGATGCAGTATTTGCAAAGAAACGTAACTGAAACGTCAGATAAAAAATATTTAAAAATTGATTTACGAAAAGTAAGCATAAATTTTAATAAGCAATTATAAATTAGGTAATAATATACAAAAAATTCTATATATGAATATAAAAGAATAAAAAATAAATAACTAGAAATAAAAATTTTTATTTTCATTTTTTATTTTCTCGTCGATAATTCTATTAAACACGTCATGAACCGTAGTGCTAATCTCTTTGGCTTGATTCTTGCCGGTTTCGCAGGCCCATGCTATCAATGCTATTTTAACAATCATACACGCAATATAAGGTAAAGAAATGCGATAAGACAAATTCATTCGACCAGACAATCATATTCATCACTATTACTTTCGAAGTGAACTTCAGATTTGTGAATTATCAAGTTGTGATAATTCACAAATCTGAAGTACACTTCGAAAGTAATAGTGATGAATATTAAGGCTATAATTGCAAGAAGGTGCGGACTGAAAATTATATTTAACTTCTGCACTGTATCGCTAACCATCAAATGTTGTTTCTTTAGTACCTTGAGTTCCATTAACAAGAGAGGATTTCTCTGTTCGTGATTGATCCATTTGATAACATGTGATTCATTATTTACTAGTAAATTTGTCAAATCATCATTGATTCCTTTGAAACAAGCTTTTAATACACAAACGCAATTAATGTACAACATATCTATCTGAAACATTAGCAGAGTGCTGACAATACAAATAATACACTTCGAGTACAACACCATATTGGATGTAATAATGACCGATTAATACATAAAGGAATATGAAGAGGAAACTGTCCTTAGAGTGGATTAGCATAGACTGCTTCCGATATATTTCCGAAGAAAGTCCTGAAGAAATCTTCAATATCGTCTGAAGCAAATGCATTCGTGGACCGCTTGAAACGAATGTCATGACTATTATAATGTTGTAAAGTATAGTCATGCAGATAACTTCAATATTTCTGCGTTCATCTAGAACACCGTACCATCTAGATACATCCTTTATTATTATTAGTATAAAAAAGCAAAAAATACCCGCAACTTTAGTTGATAGAAAGTAGCATGGTTTGGAAGTTTCGAAGGATGAGATGTTAATCTTATATCAAAATATTCCAAAAATGCGGCAAAATGTGAAACAAGGATACATCAAGGATTGAAAATCTGTTTCGTGAAACAGCCACCATCTCCTTGTTTTCTTTCTATTCTTAATTTGTCTTTGGACTTTCGATAGAGAACTGAACATGTTCAGTTATTGATGTGAAGTTTCATTAATGAGTTGCTTCAAGCTTTGAAAATTGTCAACCACATTATTATTTGTATAAATATATCATTTTTAGTAATCACTTTAACGTTTTAACGTGATTATGATTAGAAAAATGTTTCTTTATGTACAATATTCATCTTAATTTTCATGCAATGAATACGAAAATTGATAAGGACACTCAGTGGAGAGTGTATTTTTAAGACTGCAAGTTGCTGCTACGAATTATAAGACATGACTTACAAATTATTTGTTAGCATAAAGTAACCATGGAGAACCGAATAACTTCTTTATGTCATAAGTATGTAAAGTAATATAATGTATAATTTCTTTAATCGCTCATTTCTTTAATGACTCATTATGCTTCATGTCTAGATGATTAAGATCATATTTAAATAAAACACGAAGTATTAAAATATAAATTATTTACGTTAATTATTAATTTCTTACAGATATTTTAATTGATCGCTTAATTCCAAATTGTAATATATAGTTTTTTTAACGCTAACTTGTCACCTGTGGCTATGACGTACCCTATGTAAGTTTTAACATTAATATAATTTTTTTATAATGCAACTCGAAAACTTGGATTCAAGTTCAAAGGAAACTTTAATTATCTATAGATACGATAAGCTTGCATGTGCATTTTTGTTTTCATTATTCTCAACGTGAGAGTGCACGAAAATTTAAAAAGTATACCTAATTCTCTCGGATGTCTAACTCGTAAGTTTTCGACGTTCCGAATATCTCTTTATTTTTCATTAAATACATATTTACAGAGTTCTTGATAGTAAAAAATAAGTGCATGAAACTATAGACTTAAAAATTTATTTTGATATGGATTTTCGATACTTCAAATAATTAAATTTTTTGGAACGATTCATGTCTATACTATTTCTTTTGATGATAAAGGGTAAACTAAAAAATTTAACTGGTTTTTTTACTTAAAATTAAAATTGAAAAATTTGAGATTTTTCAAATTCAAAGTATTCATTTTTGTAAATTTTTGCAATACAATTTCTTTAAAACTTTAAACAATTGTAATTACTTGAGAATAAAATATTTTTATTCGGATCTCGTTTATCTGACTTTGAGATATTGATTTCACGTATTATGAGCTGAAAAATACGTTTTCTGTACAGAGATATGACAAAGTTGCACCGTTCCATGGACCAATTAATAGCATGGAAGGAAACCAAAAAGAAGCGAGCTAGACTTAAATCACCAGATTAAATATTGTCGAGATTAAATTTTGTTTCGTTGTCCAATATACACAATATATTTAAAATACAATTAATTATATATATTTATACAAATATAACGTCAGGAGACTATAGGTATACAATAGAAAAGAGAAACTACTTCCAATATTCAAGAATGAAATTTTTTTATCGGTTATGTATTATACATTTTTATAAAATTACGGGTGCTGATTTAAATATCTTCTTTAACATTAATTGTTGACTTTCCCTCACATGAATGCAACGATACCAAGAATTGGATCAAAATTAAAATATAGGTAGTGATAGTATCCGTCATCTAAAAAGTGAAATCAAAAAGTTAGTGTTTTAATTTAATTTACAGAAATTTAAATAATTGTTTCAGGATTGAACTTACCGCTGTAATAAGCGTCGCATCCACAATAAGACTTTTCGCGGAGAATATATTGTTATGATGCATTATTTGCAAAGAAAATACATGCAACTGAAACGTCAGATAGAAAAACATTTAGGAATAAATTTGCGAAAATTAATAATAAATAATATGGTTTTAATTTATATGCAAAGGAGAGATGTATCAGTATACGAATATGAAAAATAAAAGTAAATAAATAGAAATAAAATTTTTAATTACCTCGTTCTTTATTTTCTCGTCGTCAGTGCTATTAAGTACATCATGAACCGTAGTATTAATCTTTTTAGCTTGATTCTTGCCAGTTTCACAGGCCCATGCCATCAATGCTATTTTTATAAACGAACAGGCAATAAAGGGTATTGAAATGTGGTAACTTTCTTTAGTCCAACTGATAGATAAACCGTTTTGCCACTGTACCATATTGAAATATATTTCAAAAGTAATATGCATAAAGTTTAAAGCTATAGTTGCGAGCAGTTGTGGACAGAATATTATATTTAATTTCTGCACTGTATCGCTAACCATCAAATGTTCCTTCTTTAATGCCTTGAGCTCCATTAACAAGAGAGGATTTCCCTGCTCATGTTTGATCCAATTGACTACATGCGATTTATTGTTTATAAGTAAATGTGCCAAATTATCATTGATTCTCTTGAAACAAGTTTTTAATACACAAACGCAATTTATGTACAACATATCCAGCTGAAACACTAGCAGAGTGTGGTACAAGAAATAAATCTCAACTAAAACATGAATAGGAGCATAGTAATAACATATTAATGAATAAGCTAGTAAAAAGACGAAACCGATAATGTCCTTGGAGTGAATTAGGATAGACTGTTTCTGATACATTTCCGAAGGAAGTCTTAAAGAAATCTTCAGTATCATCTGAAGCAAGTGCTTTCGTGGACCGTTTGAAACAAATGTAACGATCATTATAAAATTGTGGAGTATGTGGGCACAGATAAGTTCAATATTTTTGCATTCATCCAGGATATTGAACCATACAGAATAGTTTATCATTATTATCAGCGCACAAATGCAGAAGACACTCTTAACTATAACTGAAAATATGTAGTATGGTTTAAATATTTCGAAGACTGAAGCGTTGATTTTGTATGGGAATATTCCGAGAATGCGGCAAAAGGTGAAACAAGGATACATCAAGGATTGAAAATCCGTAGCGTCGAAGAGCCACCATCTCCTTATTTCTTTCCTCTTAATTTGTTCTTGGAATTTTGGTAGTGAACTGAACATGATCAGTAAAGTTTTCTGGTCGATCTATTTGAAAATTGTCAATCACATTTTTACTTATATAAATATTCCATGGCGAGTAATCATTTTAGTTTTCACATGAGCTTGATTTGGAAAACGTCTTTTTAAATGTAGTTATTTTCTTAATTTTCGCGCAACGAATATGAAAACTGACAATGAGATGGACACGCTGCGATGAGTACAATTTTAGAACTACAAGTTGCTGTTACGAATTATTAGACATGACTTACAAATGTTTGTTTGCTTAAAGTAACTATGGAGCTTTGCACACAGCGCCTTTATGACGCAAATGCGTAAAATAATAGAATGTAATTTCTTTAATTAGTATGACTCATTATGTTACACATCCAGATGATTAGAAGGTATATATTTGAACAATACAATAAGAAATATATACGTTGTCTACGTTAATTATTGCTTTCTTGAAGATATTTCAACATCGATTGTTTAATTTCAAAATGGAATGTACAACTTTTTAAAATCACCATTTTGAGATTAAACTTTGTTTTGTTATTCAGTACAATATAAATTTTAAATACATTTAGTTGTATTATACTTATATAAATATAATATCAGGAGATGTATGCAGTGATGACTATATACAATAACAAAATTTAAATTCTTACCAATATTTAAGAATGAATTTCTTTTATCAGTTGTGTATATTTTTATGAGACTAATTTAAGTTGCTTCTATAAAGTTGATTGCAGTCTTTCCGTCACATGAATGCGATGCGATCAAGAATTGGATCAAAATTAAAACATACGTAGCGATAGTACCTGTCATCTATAAGCAATAAAGTAAATGTTGTAATTTAATTTAAAGCCATTGAAGTGATATTAGCAAATGATTTGATCACTTACCGATGTGATAAGCTTTGCATCCAGAGTAAGACCTTTCGTGGAGAATATATTGTTACGATGCATTATTTGCAAAGAAAATAGATGTAACTGCAATGTTAAATAAAAGTAAATTTAGAAACTTTGAGAAAAGTAAAATTTCGTTGTAAAATTTTTTATATAAAAGTATTGTGTTAGCATTTGAAGTATAAAAAAAATATGAATAGTACTTTTTAATACCTCATGTTTGATTTGCTCGTCGTCAGTGTTGTTAAGTACGTCATGAATGATGGTGCCAATTTTTACAGCTTGATTTTTGCCGGTTTCGCAGGCCCATACTATTAATGCTATTTTTATAAGATAATACGCAATATAAGGTATTCTAACTATGTGATAAATCTGCTTAGTCCAACTGATAAACAATCCATTTTGCCATTGCACCATATTGAAATATACTTCAAAAGTAATCATGATGAAGATTACGGCTATGGTGGCTAGGAGCTGCGGACTGAAAATTATATTTAACTTTCTCATTGCTTCGCTAATCATCAAATGTTGCTTCTTCAGATCTGTAAGCTCCATCAACAAAAGAGAGTTTCTGTGTTCACGGTTGATCCATCTGACTAAATGTGAATTGTTGTTTATGATTAAATTTGCCATATCGTCGTTGATCCTCTTGAAACAAGCTTTTAATACACAGACACAATTTATGTATAGCATATCCATCTGAAACACTAGCAGACTAATATACAATGAATTCACTTTGACCAAGACAGACAGTTGCATTTTGTTATAAAAGATGAATGTTTGCACGAGTAAGAAGAAGAAACCTAAAATATCCTTCGCGTGGATTAGCACAGACTGCTTCCGATACATCTCTGAAGGAAGTCTTGAGGAGCTTTTTAATATAGTCTGAAGCAAACGCATTCGTGGACCGCTTAAAACGAACGTGACGATCATTATGATAATGCCAAACATGTAGAAGGAATTAAGTTGAATAATTTCGTGTACGTTTTGGACATTAAACCATCCAGAAACGTCCATTATTATTATTATCGTGAAAAAGCAGAAAATACACGTAACTGTAGTTGATAGAAAGTAGCACGGTTTGGATGTTTCGAAAGATAAGGCGTTAATCTTGTATGGAAATATTCCGAGAATGCGGCAAAAGATAAAACATGGATACATCAAAGATTGAAAATCTATGGCATGGAACAGCCGTCTCCATCTTTCTTTTCTGCTCTCAATTCGCTTTTGGAATTGCGATAACACACTGAACATGATGATTTAAGTCTTATAAGAAAACTGCTTGTTGTCTCATCATCAGTTTTATTTATCTTCCATTCTTATTAAGGACCACATTTCTTTTAATGTAATCATGATTATGAAAACGTTCCTTTTTAAATATAATTTTTACCTTAATTTTTCCGAAACGAATACAGAAATTAACACGGACATTCCGCAGTGAGTTTAAGCTTAAAACTGCAAGTTGCTACGAATTATAAAACATGACTTACAAATTATTTGTTGGCATGAAGTAACCATGGAGCATTGCGAACAGCTCCTTTGTGGTATAAATGTATAAAGTAATAAAACGTAATTTCTTTAATTACTATGACTCATTGTAATGCACATTTAGATCATTAGCAGAAATGAGAAAAGATACATGATTCCGATAAAAACAATTGACTTGTACTTGGTACAAGTCAATTTGTAGGTTTCGCGTTTGACTCTCATCCGATATATGCTTAAAACCTTATAAGTTGGAGATTTAGCAAATAAGCATAAAAGAATTTAAGATAAGTATGGTAAGCCATATTTCGGTAATCTATATTTTATTTAATGATAGTAATAATAATACGTTAACCATATTACTATTTTCTTAAAGATTTTGCAACACCGATCGAAATAACTTTTTAAAATTACCATTTTGAGATTTATTTTTGCTTTGTTATTCAATACAATACTGTCATTTTAAATACATTTCGAAGTATTTATATAAATATAACACTAGGTTACATCAGGTATAAATATGACATCAGATTATATGCAGCAGCAATAATAGAAAAGAAAATGATTCCAACATTAAAAATAAATTTCTTTTACCGTTTATGTACTTTTTTATGAGATTGCGTGTGCTGTTTTAAATTGCTTGTACAATGTTGATTGTTTTTCCATCACATGAATGCGTCGCGATCAAGAATTGGATCAAAATTAAAACATATATAATGATAGTACCTATCATCTAAAAAATAAAATCATAAATAAATTAATTTAAAGACATTCAAACAATTGTGGCAAATGATTACTCACTGCTTTAATAAGCGTCGCATCCAGAGTAAGACCTTTCACGGAGAATGTATTGTTACAATGCATTATTTGCAAAGAAAATAGCTGCAACTACAAATAAAAGAAAAATTATATACATAGATTTAGATAAATTTCATGATTATATTTTATACGTAAAAAAGTTGTATCAGCATACGCGATATTAAAAAATATAAATAGAAATAAATTGTTTTAATACCTCACGTTTGATTTTCTCATCGTCAGTATTGTTAAGTACGTCATGAATGATAGTGCTAATTTTTATGGCTTGATTTTTTCCGGTTTCGCAGACCCATGCTATCAATGCTATTTGTATAATCGCAAAAGCAACATAGGGTATTAAATAAAGGCGGTAAATCTGGTTTGTCCAACTGATAGATAATAATCCATTTTGCCACTGCACCATATTGAAGTATATTTCGAAAGTAAGGTGAATGAAGTTAGAAGCTATAGTTGCAACTAGCTGCGGACTGAAAATTATATTTAATTTCTGCACTGTATCGCTAACCATCAAATGCTGTTTCTTTAAAGCCTTGAGCTCCATTAATAAAAGAGGATTTCTCTGCTCATGGTTGATCCATTTGACTACATGCGATTCATCATTTATGAGTAAATTTGCCAACTCGTCATTGATTCTCGTGAAACAAGATTTTAATACACAAACGCAATTTATGTACAACATTTCCATCTGATACACTACTAAACTGTTGTACAAGTAATACATTTCTGATAAAAAATAGATTGACATAAAATAACAACAGATCGAAGTATAAACGAGTATGAATAGGAAACCAAAAATGTCCTTGGAGTGGATTAATATAGATTGCTTCCGATACATCTCCGAAGGAAGTCTTGAAGAAATCTTCAGTATTGTTTGAAGCAAACGCATTCGTGGACCACTTGAAACGAATGTAAAGGCCATTATGAAATTGCAGAGTACGTTAGTGAAGAGAATTTCAATAGTATTGTATTCGTCTAAGTCGCCATAGAATTCAGATTTGTTTGTTATTATCAGCGCGCAAAAACAGAAGGCACACTTAACTAGAGCCAAAATAAAGTAGTATGGTTTGGAAGTTTCGGTGGCTGCAGCGTTGATGTTGTGTGGGAATATTCCGAGAATGCGACAAAAGAAGAAACAAGGGTACATTAAAGATTGCATATCCGTGGCATGAAATAAGCACCACTTCTTCATTTCTTTCTTGTTCTTAACTCCCGAATCGTGAAATGTTGGAAACTAACTAGACATTTCAGTTAAGTTTTTCAGATAAGCTGCTTGAAAATTTTTAATTATATTCTGTTGTTATTAATAATCATTTCAGTTTAAACGTGAATATGATTGAACTTTTTTAAATGAAGTCTTTACATTGATTTTTCCACTTTGAATATGAAAATTGACACGAACTATTTGCAGTGAGCTTAAGTTTGAAACTGTATGTCGCTGTTTTTATGAATTATGAGACATGACTTGCCAATCATTTGTTAGCTTGAAGTAACCATGGTGCTCTTCGAACAACACGTATCACCATTGTGGTATAACGTATAAATTAATAGAATGCATTTGCTCTCAGTAATTAATTATGACTCATTATGTTGCACATCTAGATCATTATGAGAATAATATTTCAACAAAACGGGAAATATCGAACACAACGTTGTTCACTGGATATGAGACACATGACCATGTGTGAAAACGATTGACTTGTAGTCTATGAGTTTGATCCCGACCCTCATTCAACATATGTCTCAATAAGAGCGATATATTGAAATAAATTAGTTTGAGAAAGTTAAAAAATAGTGATAAGTGAAAGATTTTAAGATAAATGGTAATCCATTTTTTGGGAATTCATGTTTTATTTAGTAATAGTGATAATAATAATAATGCATTATCTATTATGCGCAATTACTAGTTTCATGAAGATTTTGTAACATCGATTTTATTTCACACTGATAGAATTTAATAAAATCACCATTTTTAGATTAAATTTTGTTTTGTTATTTAATAAATGCAATATTTTAACTTTAAACATATTTAAATACTTTCGTGTATAACATCGTGTGATTATATATAGTTGCAATAATAAAGAAAAACTATTTCCAAAATTTAAAAATAAATTTTTTTGCACAGGATTATATACAGTATTTGTTATGAGACTGCGAGTGCTGATTTAATAAGAGGCTTGTACAATGTTGATTGCAGTTTTTCCATCACATGAATGCGACGCAATCAAGAATTGGACCAAAATTAAAACATATGTAGTTATAGTAGCTATCATCTAAAAGTAAAATCATAAAGTAAATATTGTAATTTAATTTTAAGGCATTAAAGTGATTGTGGCAAATGATTAGTCACTTACCGCTCTGATAAGCGTCGCATCCAGAGTAAGACCTTTCGCGGAAAATTTGTTACTATGATGCATTATTTGCAAAGAAAACAGCTGCAACTGCAATATTAAACAAAAGAAAAATTATAAATATGTTTAGAAAAAGTAAATAGCGCGATTACATTTTACATTTAAAAAATTGTATTAGTATACGGGATATTAACAAAGATAAATTAAATTAAATTTTTTAATACCTCATATTTGATTTGCATGTCGTCAGTGCTGTTAAGTACGTCATGTATGGTAGTGCTAATCTTTATGGCTTGATTCTTGCCGGTTTCGCAAGCCCATGCTATTAATGCTATTTTTATAAGAAGATACGTAATATAGGGTATTATATAAAAGCGGTAAATCTGGTTTGTCCAACTGATAGATAATAATCCGTTTCGCCACTGCATCATATTGAAATATATTTCGAATGTAATGTAAATGAAGTTTGAGGCTATAAATGCCAGTAGTTGTGGACTGAAAATTATATTTAATTTCTGTACTGTATCGCTAGTCATCAAATGCTGCTTCTGTAAAGCTTTGAGCTCCATTAACAAAGGAGAGTTTCTTTGCTCACGGTTAATCCATTTGACTACATGCGGTTTATCATTTATGAGTAAATTAACTAAATCGTCATTGATTTTAATGAAACAACCTTTTAATACACAAACGCAATTTATGTACAGCATATCCATCTGAAACACTAACAGAACCGTATACAACGAATTCACCTGTATTAAGATAGAGAATTGTGCTTGACTATAAAAAATGAATGATTGCACGACTAAGAAGAAAAAACCGAAAATATCTTTGGCATGGATCAGTATAGACTGTTTCTGATACATTTGCGAAAGAAGTCTTGAGATTTTCAACATGGTCCGAATCAAACGCATTCGTGGTCCGCTTAAAACGAACGTGGCGATTGTTATGATGAAGCCAAACATGTAGTATGCAATAACTTGAATAATTTCGTGTACGTTTGATTCATTATACCATCCAGAAATGTCCATTATTATTATCAGCTCGCATAAGAAGAAAATACACACAATTAAAGCTGATAAAAAGTTGTATGATTTGGAAGTTTCGAAGGAGAAGGCCTTGATCTTGTATGGAAATGTTCCGAGAATGCGACAAAAGATGAAACAAGGATACATCAAGGATTGAAAATTCGTGGCATGGAACAACTACCATCTCTTTCTTTCCTGTTTACCCTGAACTCGTTTTTGGAATTTCGATGACGGACTGAACACGATTAGCTAAAATTGGGGAGATATTAGACCGTTAATGTATAAATATAAATTGAATAAGAAAGCTTTCTACGTTAATAGCTAGATCTTGTTGCTTCACATTTACTTGTGTGATTTTATATACCTTTTTCAAATTCACCCGATCGCGCACCGAATTGTTTTTCTGGGTGTCATAACACAGCTCTAAGACGAATAAGAATAAGTAATATCACATTAATTAAATTGAAATCAATTTAATGACGATTGATGATGCTGACTTGCATCTAAATATTAAACCCATTCCCCCCTGAAAAAACTGTAAAGAATTTCTTAGAGCCGTGTTATGACCGGAAAAACAATTCGGCTCGCAGTCGGGTGAATTTGAAAAAGGTATATAAAATCACACAAGTAAATATGAAGCAATAAGATCTAGCTATGACCGTAGAAGGCTTTCTTGTTCAATTTGTATGATCAGCTAAGTTTCATAATTGTACAGCTTGAAAATAGTCTCATTATCAGTTATGAATCTCCCATTCTTATTAATGATCATTTTTGTTTTAATGTGAGCATGAATAGGAAGACGTCGTTTTTAAATGTAATCTTTACTTTAATTTTTCCGAAACGATAAAGAATTTGACATGGACACTCCACGAGTTTAGGTTTAAAACTGCAAATTGCTTCTACGAAATATAAGACATGACTTATGAATTATTTGTTAGCATGAAGTAACCATGGAGCTTTGAGGACAGTCTTGTGATATAAGTGTATAAAATAACAAAATGTAATTTCTTTAATCAATGTGACTCAATTATGTTGCACACTTATATCATTAGGAGACTCATATTTGAACAGGAGGGAAAATGTCGAATATGTTATCTGTGTAGGTTGACGCATGACTACGCGTGAGAACAATTGACTTGTAATTTATGTGGATAGGATTTTATCCCTTATCCCATATGCCTCAGATTTTATAAGAGGTTGGTTGGAATGAGTTGAAGAATAGTGATAAGTAAAAGATTTTAAGATAAATGGTAATCCATAATTTGGGAATCTATATTTTATTTAGTATTAGTGATAATAATAATACGTTATCTCCATTAATTACTGATTTCTCAATGATTTCAAATATATTTAAATTTAATTATGTAAATATAAATCACGTGTTTACAGACAGGAGCAAAAAAAAGAAACTGTTTCCAAAATCAACAATAAATTTGTAATCCTTCTTATATATTGTACTTTTCTATGAGATCATGTGTGCTGATTTAAATTGCTTGTCTAAGGTTGATTGTTGTCTTTCCATCACATGAATGCGACGCGATCAAGAATTGGATCAAAATTAAAACATATGTAGTGATAGTACCTATCATCTAAAAATCATAAAATAAATGCTTTAATGTGATTTAAAGTCATTCAAATTATTATGACAAATAATTTCTCACTTACCACTTTAATAAGCGTCGCATCTAGAGGAAGACCTTTCGCGGAAAATGTATTGTTACAATGCATTATTTGTAAAGAGAACAGCTGCAACTGCAATGTTAAATAAAAGAAAAATTAAATAGATTTTGAAAAATTTAACTTCATGGTTGTATTTTATGTATAAAATGTATCAGCATATGGGATATTAAAAGAGCTAAATAGAAATTAAATTTCTTAATACCTCATGTTTTATTTTCTCATCGTTAGTACTGTTAAATACGTCATGAATGATAGTGTTAATTCTTATGGCTTGATTTTTGCCGGTTTCACAGGCCCATGCCATCAATACTATTTTAAAAAGATAACTCGCAAGAAAAGGTATTCTATAAACGCGATAAGTCTGATTAGTCCAACTGATAGATAATAATCCATCTTGCCATTTTACCATATTGATGTATATTTCAAAAGTAAAATGGATGAAATTTGAGGCTATAGTTGCCAGCAACTGCGGGCTGAAAATTATATTTAACTTCTGTACTGTATCGCTAATCATCAAATGTTGTTTTTTTAAGTCTTTGAGCTCCATTAACAAAAGAGTATTTCTTTGTACATTGTTGATCCATTTGACTACATGCGATTCATCATTTATGAGTAAAGTTGCCAACTCGTCATTGATTCTCTTGAAACAAGATTTTAATACACAAACGCAATTTATGTAAATCATTCCTAGCAGAAACACTAACAGAGCCTTGTACATGATATACACTTTGATTACAACATTGAGTGGCATATAATGATAGCAGAACAAAGTGTAAACGAGTAAGAAGAGAAAACCAAAAATGTCTTTGGAGTGGATTAGTATAGATTGCTTTCTATACGTCTCTGAAGGAAGTCTCGAAGAGATCTTTAGTATGTTTTGAAGTAAACGTAATCGTGGACCGTTTGAAACGAACGTAACGATTATTATGAAACTGCCGAGTATGCTGGTGCTGATATTTTCAGTATTATTGTATTCGTCTAGGGTACTGTACCATCCAATACTTTGTATCATTGATATCATCACGCAAAAACTGAGGACACACTTAATTATTGCTGAAAGAAAGTAATATGGTTTATATGTTTCGAAGCCTGAAACGTTGATTTTGTACGGAAATATTCCGAGAATGCGGCAAAAGACGAAGCAAGGATACATCAAAGATTGAAAATCAGTGGCATGGAACAAGCACCATCTCTTTCTTTCTTTCTTAACTTGTCCTTGGGGTTTCAATGACGAATTGAACATGATCAACCAAGTTTTTTTATATAATCTGCTTGAAAGTTATTAATTATGCGAATATCTTATTGTCAGTAATAAGTTTATACATTAGTTTTAATGTGAGCATGATCAAGAATGCTTTTTTTCTAAATGCATCTTTCACTTTGATTTTTCCGCATTGAAAATGTAGAAATTGACACGGACTATTCTCAGTCAGTTTAAGTTTGAAACTGAATGTTGCCGCTACGAATTATGAGCCATGACTTGCAAATCATATGTTTGCATGAAGTAACCATGGTGTTCTTCGAACAGCACGTATCATCATTGTGGTGTAACGCATAAACTAATAGAATATAATTGCTCTAATAAGTATGACTCATTATGTTGCACATCTAGATCATTAGGAAAATCATCTTTGATCAATACAGGAAGTATCGAATACGCGTTATCTACATCAATAGTTTTGAAATTTTTATTAATATCAATTTTGTACAGTTTTAGATTTAGAATTTTGTTAATTATCGTTGCATCAATCTACGAAAAAGATGGCGTCGCTCCAGAATCAATATATTGGCTTCCGTTCCGGAAAACTATAAAAATTGTTTTCTATACTTGACCTTTATATTATTATATATTTTTAGAATAACTATTTAACAGCATTTGCAGTAAAAAATTAAAAAAATATCAGTTATAAAAATGTTATTAAAAAGTTTAATTATCTTGAATATAAAAATATTCTAACAAAAACTATTTCTTATCACCGCAAGAAAATATACTTGATTAAAAATGATTTCTTTAATTTATTTACATAAATATTTCAATTAAGAAATTTTTTACTTGATTTCAAATAAATAAGCATCCACCGAGGATATCATTTTTTGTGTTAAACAAAGTTTTTTTTAAGATAGTCTTTCTCTTAGCGTACACACACATAATTATACATATAAATGCATTTATTGAAATATTATACTAACAACCGCGTTGACTCTCATTCGCCCCGCGTTTTTAAATATTAAATTTTGTTAGTACTTCTTATAACTTTAATTTGAAATATTATATTAATATCGGGCATTTATGATAAAAAGGATAATATTTCAATTTTCAAAAAATGTATTCTTTTATTTTACGATTTTAAATTATACTTACATAATGTTCTTTAGATTGTTAAACGTTGATTTCAGCCTTTCCGTCGCAAGAATGTATCGTAATAAAGAATTGAATTAAAATTAAAAGGTATGTGGTAATAGTACCCACCATCTGTAAAAATAAAAAATAAATATTTTAGTTTTATTTTAAGATATTTAAATCTTAATTCAAATTTATATATAAATAATATGTTTAGTTAGTATTTACTGCAGTAAGAAGTGTTGCATCCACGGTAAGACCTTTAGCAGAAAATGTGTTATCGCGATGCATTATTTGCAAAGAAAATGTTTGTAACTGCAAGATAGAAAAACATTTACGAATAGATTTAAAAAATATATGGTTATATTTGATGTATAGAAATTTATATTAGTAATTTACATAAGTTAAATTTTTTTATTAATACCTCATTTTTTATTTGCTCATCATTGATGATATTAAGAAAATCATGAACAGTGGTGCTAATCTTTATAGCTTGATTTTTTCCGGTTTCGCAGGCCCAAACTATCAATATTATTTTTATAACATAGTATATTACCAAGAACAACGTGTATGTTTCATGAAATTGGTTAATCAGATTGATAAACAGTCCATTATGCCATTGTACCGTATTCATATATAATTCGAAAGTAATTTCGATGAAGACTATAGCAAAAGTTGCGAGGAGCTGTGGACTAAAAATTTTGTTCAGCATTTGCACTGTGTCACTAACTAACAAATACTGTTTCTTTAAAGTTTTAAGCTCTTCCAGTAAGAGTGGATTTCTTTGCTCTTGATAGATCAATCTAGGAACATGAGATTTATCATTTATTAATAACTCTCGTAGATTGGTCAGATTGTCATCGATTCGTTTGAAACAAGCTTTTAATATACAAACACAATTCACATACAGCATATTCATTTGAAAGATTTGTAAGTTGTTGTAATGTGCCAATATTCTTATTATTATAGATGAATTGTTATTTAGAGGCATATATACAAATGACAGCAAACTTCGAACTGTTAACAAGAGAAAACCAAATATATCCTTGATGTGTATCAACTTGGATAGTTTTTCAAATGATTTCGGAGGTATTTTTGAAGAGACTTTTAATAAGGGCTGTAATAAGCGCATTCGTGGACCGCTCAAAATAGCCGAGACAATTATTATGAAACTTCTTAGTGTAAGAAAACAGTTGTTCTCAATTTTTTCAGTAATCTTAACCTTGACATTTAATACGTTGATTTCATAAATCCTTGTCATTAGGTAAACGCTAGTGACGCTGCTAATGATAGTCAATACTATGTATCGCGATCTTGATGCTTCGAATATTGAAGCGTTGATCTTGTACGGGAACATTCCCAGTACGTGACATATGATGAAGCAAGGACACATCAAAGATAGAAAGTCTGTAGCGTGAAATAGCTGCCATCTTTTCCACATTTCTTTTTTAAATCGTCTTTGAAATTTTCACAACTGATTGTACATGCTCAGCAAAATGTCACTTGTGAACTATAATTTATTACGTGAAATATTGACACACACACAGTGGTCTAATGATTATTCACTAGATTATTGGTACTTTGACTTTGATTAAGAAAATGATTGCGAATGCATCTTTTCTGTATGTAAGCTTTAAGACTATTTTCTTCATAACAAATTCATAAATTAGTACGTTATCCTCATCTCTGGTCTACATCTGAGGAATTTAAGTTTCAAACTGCGAGTAGTTGCTATATGGAATAATAAAATCGAACTCTGAAATTGTTTGTTATTTTTGAAATAAAAATGGTGCTTTTCAATTAGTACTTATCACCCTTGGGATGCGACACATAAAGTAATGAAGTGTAATCGCTATAATATATGACACATCATCCAGCATGTAGATCATACACAAGATGAATTATGTGAGTTACGTATAAAACAGAAAATATAAATTACCTACTATGAACGTAAATTAGCAGCTCTCAAAGCATTGTCAATAATAATTGTCTAATTGCAAACAGGTATGTACGTTATGACATTGAAATCCAATATAACCTTTCTTTTTAATATATACATATTATCTTATATAATGATAAAATCCAATATAATTTTTCTTTTTAACATATACATGTTATCTTATATAATGACAAATAAATTTGTTTGGATACGTGTGTGCGTGTGCATGTGTGTGTGTATAATCAATAGTAATGTTGTTTAATGTTACATAGATTTGAATTCATTCGATTATTAACTTTCTGAGAATTGACAAGTTTTTAGATAACTTGTACAGTTTTAGATTTAGAATTTTGCTAACCGTCATTGCAGCCATCTACGAAAAGATGGTGCTGCTCCAGAATCGATATATCGGCTTCCGGTCAGGAATTGTTTTCCGTATTAGAGCTTTATATTATTATATATTTTTAGAATAAAACTATTTATCATCATTTATAGTAAAAAAATTGAAAAAAATCAATTATAAAAACGTTATTATACCGAAATTTGGCATGTAATAAAGTAATAAAAAGACATTACTTGAAGTTACATTACTTGAAGCAATTTACTTTGTAATAAATGTATAAGTGTCCATGAATACAAAATAAGCAATGAAATTTATTTAAATCGTCAAAAGTCGATATAACAGACGTAATATTCTAATTGCTAATTATTAATTTTAGTTCAATTCTATAATATTATGGCTTATGGATAAAGAAATATTTTAAGATAAAATACAATAAGAGAAAAATTTCTTTAAATGAAAAAATACATTTTCTTAAAACCATGTATTTTAATGGCATTTGTTGGTTTCATTTTTAAAGATACTTTTTAGTAAATAGTTATATTCCTTAAGTAAACAATTTTATATGATATTCTTTATATTTAAATGATTTTATTATGTTTTAAATGATTTTACAAATAAGCTAATAATATTAAACTAATTAAATTGTTTTCTTAGATTAAAAAATCTAATTATCTTGAATAAAAAGATAATCTAACAATAAACATTTTCTATTACTGCAAGAAAAAATACTTGATTAAAAATTATTTCTTTATTTTATTCACATAAATATTTCAATTAAGAAATTTTTAACTTGACTTCAAATAAGTAAGCTATTAGGGCCCACCGAGTAAATAATATTTTGTGTTAAATAAAGTTTTTTATAAAGATATTCTTTCTCTCAGTATGTGTGTACACACACAATTTTACATTTAAATATATTTATTGAAATATTATATGACATCGGATAAATATGATAGAAAGGATAATATTTCAATTTTCAAAAAATGCATTTTTTCTCTTACACTACTTTAAATTATACTTACATTACGTTCTTTAATTAGATTGTTGAACGTTGATTCTAGCCTTTCCTCCGCAAGAGTGTATTGTAATAAAGAATTGAATTAAAATTAAAAGGTACGTCGTAATAGTACCCACCATCTATAAAAATAAAAAATAAATATTTTAGTTTTATTTTAAGATATTTAAATCTTAATTCAAATTAAGATATAAATAATATGTTTGATTATTTACTGCAGTGAGGAATGTTGCATCCACAGTAAGACCTTTAGCGGAAAATATGTTGTCGTGATGCATTATTTGCAAAGAAAACGCTTGCAACTGTAACGTCAGATAGAAAAGCATTTATAGATAGATTATAAGTAGATTTAAAAAATATAACTATAAATTGGTTATAGTTGATGTATAGAAATTTATTAATAATGTATCAGTTAAACTTTTTTATTGATACCTCATCTTTTATTTCCTCGTCACTAATGATATTAAGAAAATCGTGAACAGTGGTATTAATCTTCATAGCTTGATTTTTACCGGTTTCGCAGGCCCACACTATCAATATTACTTTTATAACATAGTACATTATGTAGAACATCACGAATGTTTCATGAATCTGGTTAATCAGATTGATAGACAGTCCATTATGCCATTGTACCGTATTCGTGTATAATTCGAAAGTAATTTCAATGAAGACTATAGCAAAAGTTGCGAGGAGCTGTGGACTAAAAATTTTGTTCAGCATTTGCACTGTGTCGCTAACTAACAAATACTGTTTCTTTAAAGTTTTAAGCTCTTCCAGTAGGAGTGGATTTCTTTGCTCATGATAGATCAATCTAGGAACATGCGATTTATCATTTATTATTAACTCTCGTAGATTAGTCAGACTGTCATCGATTCGTTTGAAACAAGCTTTTAATATACAAACACAATTCACATACAGCATATTCATTTGAAATATTTGTAAGTTGCTGTAATTTTCCATTATGTTTGTTATTATAGACAAACGGTTTTTTTGATATTCACGTACAAGTGATAGCACCCCTTTCACCGTTAACAAGAGAAAACCGAATATATCCTTGATATGTATCAACTTGGATAGTTTTTCATATGATTTTGATGGTAATTTTGAAGAGACTTCTAGTATGGCCTGTAGTAAGCGCATTCGTTGACCGCTCAAAATAGACGAAACAATTAATATGAAACTTCCGAGAGTAGTAAAACTATTGTCCTGAATTTTTTCGATTACCGTACTCCTGACATTTAATACGTTGATTTCATAAATCCTTGCCAATTGATAAACGCAGGTGACGCAGCTAATGACTGTCAATATTACATATTGTGATCTTGATGCCTCGAATATCGAAGCATTGATCTTATACGGGAACATTCCAAGAATGCGACAGATGGTGAAGCAAGGATACATCAGAGATAGAAAGTCCGTAGCGTGAAACAGCTGCCATCTTTTCCACATTTCTTTTTTAAATCGTCTTTGAAATTTCCACAACGGATTGAACATGATCAGCAGGATGTCACTTGTGAACTATAATTTATACGTAAATTATTGACACACACACACACACAGTAGTCTGATGATTATTCATAGATTATTGATACACTGTGACTTTGATTAATAAAATGATTGTGAATGCATATTTTTTGTGTGTAGCTTCAAGATTACTTTTTCACGATAAATTTATAAATTAGCACATAATTCTCATTACTGGTTTACATCTGAGGAGTTCAAGTTTAAAACTGCGAGTAGTTGCTGCATGGAATAATAAAATAGAACTCAGGAATTATTTGTTATTTTTGAAATAAAATGATGCTCTTCAATTAGTCACTGATCACCCTTGGGATATATCGCATGAAGTAATGAAGTGTAATTTCTATAATATATGACACATCATCCAGCATATAGAACATAAGATGAATTATATGAATTACTTATAAAACAGAAAGTATAAATTACCTGCTATCAACATAAATTAGCATTTAAAGCGTTGTCAATAATAATTGTTCAATTGCAAACAAGGATGTACGTTATGACGTAACTTTGAAATCCTATATATTCTCTCTTTTTTACACATACATATTATTTTATATAGTAATATTTAAATATAAAATACTAATATTGCAATATTTAAATAATATGTAAAACAAATAATAATATACTTTTTTCTCCTTAAGTAATATTTCCGATAATTATTTTTTTCAAACTAAATTTTTGTTAGTAACTGTGATTTATAAATTATATTCTTCTCAGATCTATTGAAATGGAAATAAAACTTTTCATAAGCTGTGATCATTATAAATTAAAATATATAAAATTTTTAACGTTATTAATCAACAAATTATAAGAGAAATAATGTGGATGAGTTGAGTTTTAATGCAAGAATAATATTATTTTTACATTAAAATTAATTTAAATTAGAATTGCTTGATACATTCTTTCGATTGATGTAAAATTAATAGTGCGTCATGGTATATGAATAAAAAATTATTTCTAGATAGTTAACTCTTTTATTTTCAACGACAAGAAGGACAAATGGAGTACCAAAAGCCGTACGTTACTATTGTAATAATTTGTCTACCACATTACGTCTTTCAATCAAAATTTAATTAAATTTCTATTGATAAATGAAACTGAAACAACAAGCACATTGTTTGCATTTGCAAACAAATTGTGTAAACTACTTCAAATATTAAGTTTACTTTAAAAGTGATTGTTATTTTTCATAAAAATAGTATGTGAGGATTCCAATAAAATAAAAATTAATTGAAGGATAGTTAATCAAAAACGCGATATTTTTCATCAATCTATTATTTATTTTTTATTCGATGCATTTAAATGAGATAAAATATTAAAGTTTTATTTGTAATATTAATCATTACTATATACGTGATATATTTTTATCTGCATTTGTACATATATGTATGTCTCTTTAGAAGTAAAAAAGTCAAATGACTGTATTCCTCACTGCGTAAAGAATTGTCTAATATGAGAAAATGCTAGTTTTTAATAAATTCACAAATACATTTCATTGTTCAATTATACTTCCTTTTAATTAAATCGTTTCTGTAACATCGATTTCAGTCTTTCTATCGCAAGAATGCGAAGCACTCAAGAATTGTATTAAGATTAATAGGTACGTAGTGATATTCTTCATCATCTAAAATTAAAATTACAAAGTAAACAATACATACTTAACTAAATAAAGCGAATTATTATTTATTTACCGTAGTGAGAAGTTTCGCGTCCACAACAAGACCTTTCGCCGAAAAAGTATTATCGCAATGCAGTATTTGCAAGGAAAATAGCTGCAACTGCAATGACAGATCAAAGAAGATATGATTTATTAGATTAGAAAATTTATAAACCTATTAAATTTAATATAAATATTGTATAACACACTAAATATTTTAAAAAATTTGCAGATTATATGATATTTTTTTATTACCTCATACTTTATTTGCTCATCGGTAGTGATATTAAGCACATCATGAACGGTGGTACCGATTTCTGCAGCTTGATTCTTGCTAATTTCGCAAGCCCACACTATTAACGTTATTCTTATAACATAATATATTAACGATACGAAAAGATCATTATCATTCTGCTTGATCAAACTAATCCTTATTATCCCGTCTTGCCATTGCACTATATGGAAATACAAGTAGAAAGTGATCTGTTTAAAGACTAGGCCTATGGTAATGAGAAGCTGCAAACTAAAAATTAAGTTCAGCATCTGTACTATATCGCTGACCATTAGATGTTGCTTCTTCAGAGCTTTGAGTTTTGTCAGCGGATTTGTTTGCTCATGATAGTCACATTTAGAAATATCATTCACTATGAACTTTCGCAGATTCTCTAGCTTGTTATTAATTTCTTTGAAATAGGCCGTTAAAACACAAGCACAATTCATATACAGCATTTCCATCTGAAACACTATTATGGCGATGTAAAATCTCAATGGCTCTAACGAAGTACTAACGACCATGTCAGATCTATTTAAGAACTTCGTTAATATTGGCCAAAATACAAAGAAAAACGCGAAGATATCTTTCGCATGGATTAGTTTGGAGAGCTTCTGATACGACTTCGAGGGCAATATCGAAGAAATTTCTTGTATTCTCTGTAGCAAACGCATGCGCGGACCGCTCAAAACATACCAGACAACCACTATGAATGCTCCAAGTATAAAATGGAAGTTGTACGTAATAGTCCTCGGTACTTCAAGCCTGACTTTCTTAGAGAAGTTGAGTTCGTAGAACATCATCAGTTCATAAACGCAGATGGCACAGGTAATGATAGTCAACACAACGCTTCGTGATTTCGAAGTCTCAAAAGTCGAAGTCTTGATCTTGTACGGAAATATTCCCAAAATTTTGCAGAAAGTGAAATTGAAATACATCAGTGAATAAAAGTCCCTGGCGTGGAACAGCCATTTTTTTCGTCTCTTGTTTCTTTGGAGTGTCTACGACAGATTAAACATGATAACAATATTTTATTGGAAAACTTTATCTGTTAATAATAGACTAATACTTAAAAATTATTAATCACTTTGCCATTGTTGATGCACTTTAACATTAATACGAGCGTAATTACAAAAATCTTTTTTTGTAATATTGTTGTCTTTAACTTTCCACAATAAATATGTGAACTGACATGCACTACACTTTTACAACTAGCGAATTTTACAGTACATTGCAAAACGTAGTTGCTGCATTGAGTAGCGAGGCACGACTCAGAAATCATTTGTTAGCTATGAAGTGAATAGCTTTCTTCGATCACTGTGTATCATCCTTGGGTTATATGCGCACGCGCATATAAACTAATAAAGTAATTGTAGGCGTACGAGCCGTCATCCAGTACATTAAGATCGTGAGTTATATGAAAATAGAAAGCATCAAATACTATTAGAATTTATATAGATTAATAGGTTTGAAAAAACTTTTAAAAAACATTGTTCTATATTATTTGAGCTAAGAGATGTTTGTCATTTCACTATTTTATAATGTCAATACATATATAATATTTTTTATCGTGACTTTTAATATAAAAATTTTGATACATATCTTTCATTGTCAAAAATATATTGTTGCTTATATTTATTTCTAAACTTAATTTATAGTGGTGATAAAAAATTAAAATACATAAATTTCTAATAAATTAAACTTTACCTATATGTAACATTTTATATCTAAAGTATTGCTATATTGCATTGCACTCATCTTGAAAAAAATCAATATCGTAATAAGAAAAATATTATTAAAAATTTCATACCAAGTCATGATGCAATGCTTTTATCTATTATTTACATTAAATTCGAGTAATAAAAGTCCAAGAGTTACTAATTAAGCAATATCGATAAAAATATTTAAATGTACATGTATTACTATACTTGCAGTACAATCTATACTTACAGCGATTGTTGAGATACTTTAGCAAAGATTACGTTTATCATGAAATTTTTGTTCCGATATGACATCCATGAAACAAAAGTTTAATTGAATATTTTGGTTTATAATTGTACAATATTATTAAATTACTGTCACAGTTACAGAATGACATATGATACGCCATAATAAATGACACTTGAAATATTAATTACCTACATTTTTATACATCAGAAATACAAATTTAAAAATTCTATTATGTTATTAATATTTGCTACTTACTATATTTTAATTATGATAAAACAAAAGATTAATTGAATATAGACAGATTGTATGAAATATTTAATTTAAAACACGTTTCTCATTAAATTATTTATTACGTCTAATGTGCATTTAATTAAATAAAATTTTAAGTTCTATTTATGATTGTAATAATATACTTATATGTGATACAAGATTTTCATCTGCTCCTGTACATATGTGACATACGTATACCTATGTTTCTATAGAAATAAGAATATTGGACGACAATATTTTATGTAGAATGACAAAAAAATATTTAACACATATAAAAGTTTGCAATAGTCCAAAACACTTTTCTTTGATTATGTATCTTCTTTCAATTAAATCGCGCTTATGTATAATGAATTTTCTTTTTGTCACAAGAATGCGACATAAGCAAGAATTGTATTAAGATTAACAGATATGTGGTAATGCCATTCGCCATCTAAAAAACAAAATACAAATTATGTAATAATACACGATTAATTATTTGAGGTACACATTTCATCACTCACCACAGTGAGCAATGTCGCATCTACAGTGAGACCTTTCACGGAGAATGTATTTTCGCAATGAAATATTTGCAAGGAAAACAGATGCAACTGTAACGACAAAACTTATTATTTATACACAAACAAAAAAAATTTAGTATTTCTTATTGAAAAATAATAAATACATGCTTGTATTTATTATTACAATAATAAAGATAAGAACAATAGACTTAAATATATTATACATATATTGATGTAGATTTAATACATAATGATTGAACAGTATACACATTTAAAAAAATTTTTTAATTACATTTTACTTTATTACCTCATTCTTAATTTGCACATTGTTGGTGCTATTAAGCACATCGTGAACGGTAGTGCCGATTTTTGTTGCTTCATTTTTACCAGTTTCGCAAGCCCACACTATCAATGTTACTTTTATAATGTAATACATTACAAATAATATGAAACTCTCGTCATACAGCATATGCAGTTTGATGGTTATCCCGTTTTCCCATTGTATTATTTTGAAATATGTAAAGAAAATGATTTGCTTGAAGCATAATGCTATGGTAGCAAGAAGTTGCAGACTGAAGATTACGTTCAGCGTCTGTATTGTGTCGCTGATCATCAGATGTTCTTTCTTCAGAGTCTTAAGTTTCATTAGCAAGAATGGATATCTTTGCTTGTGATAGATCCATTCAGGGATATCATTCATCACGAGTTTCCGCAGATTCTCCAGATTGTCATTGATTTCTTTGAAACATGCTTTTAAGATACAAACACAATTTATGTGCAGCATATCCATCTGAAACGCCAACAAGGCGAAATATATTCTGAACGGTCCATATGGAACATCGAAAATGCTATTAAAGTGTGAATATAATCGTGTTAATCCTATCCAGAGTACAAACAAAAAACCGAAGATGTCCTTAGCATGTATTAATTTGGATAGTTTCCGATATGACTGTTGGGGTAGTTTCAAAGAAATATTTGATATAGTCTGGAGTAAACGTATTCGCGGACCAGTCAAAATATACGAAATGACCGTCATGAATATTCCGTACATTAAAGTAAAATTATGCGAAATAATCGTGGGTTCGTCCAGCTGCATTCTACTAGAAAAATTGAGATTGAGTTCATATATCAATATCAACCCGTAAACACAAACCGCACACAAAATAATAGTCCACAGAATGTAACGCGGTTTAGAAATTTCGAAAGACGAAGTCTTAATCCTGTATGGAAATATTCCGATAATCTTGCTTAAGATCAAGTTGGGATACATCAAGGATTGAAAATCTGTAGCGTGGAACAATTTCCATCTTCTCACTCTTTTTTTGGTCCTTGACCTGACTTTCAAATTTCTGCGACAAATATAATTAATAAATTGTGATGAGAGAAAATAATCTAATTTACTATTTAATAAGTTACTACTTATGTTTGTTAAATAGTGCAGCGTAACAAACTGTTTTAAAATTTTTCATTATTTGTCTAACCATCCGTTTGTTCGTCCGTCTATCTGCAAGATTTTTTAAAAACGACTTAATTTTTTCAAATTCTTTTTTCGTCAATTGATATCCAAGGACTTTAGCACCACCGAGGTAAAATGTGAGTTAAATCAATTGATTCTAAAAGAAGCAGATTTCAAAACTAAATTTTTTTAAAACGAAGTTTTTTAAATTACAACAATTTTTCGCTTCACTATTTACATTCGTTGCAAAGAGTTAATTAAATACTTCATTATCGATGCACTTTGGTGTTAATACGTCTTATTATAAATATTCCTCCTTTTCTAAATGTGTTGTTTCCAATTTTGGACTTTCCACCATAAGTATGTCACTCGACATGTATTAATCGTAGTCACTATTTAGGTTCTCCTAGCGAATTAAATTGAAAACAGCAGATAGTTGTTGCGTCGAATAGCAAGTCACGACTAAGAGGTCATTTGTTAGCTGCGAAGAAATGACGTTTTTCATGTGTCACTTTCTCCCTAGAATATAAAAGGACATTTAAAATAATAAAATAATAACTGACATACGGCCCACCATTCAGCATATTTAAACTGGGAATAGTATTTACATACACTAGAAGAAGCATTGAGTATCTAAAATATAAATTAAAATATTCTCTGTTTCTACTACAATTTCGACATTTTGATTTATAATGTAAGCTTTGTTATCTTGTAATTTTTAATATAAAACTGTTTATATATATTCAATCAAAAATATATTAGTGTCTGTATTTATTTTCCTATTTTTATTTGTAAAGCAATTACAAATTGTGTAAAATTTATAATAAATTATACTTCGCTTGTACATAAATATATTATACACTAAACATTGGGTGTTTTCCAGTTATGGACACAGGCACACTGTGTTACATAGTGTCGTCTATGTCGTGTAGCTGGAAAACACCAATTGTGAAATTATACTGCGCGTTTTTTTAGAAGCACTAATATCGCAATAAAAAATATATATATTAAAGGTGATGTTAATAAATCGAGTTTTCATGCAAAAACAATGCTACTATTTCGATTTGAATTAATCTAACTAATTATCTAGATGAAAATTAAATTAAAATTTCCCTTTGACTCTAAAAAAATTACTTGGTACGTCATGGTGTGGACATGAAATTATCTTAAGATGCTTGATCTTGTATACTTTAGGGACAATAAAAATAAAAAAGTGGTGGAAAGTATGAAACTGTTCATTATAATAACGAGTTGATGACATTATGTGTTTCTTAATGAAAATTTAATCACAATTATCAATTCGCAAATGAAACACGAATTACAAATATATTGTTTTTATCTGAAAACGAATTATTTAAATTACTTATTGTTAGTGGTGATAAATTACAATACATAAATTTCTAATAAATTAAATTTTACTTTTATATAATATTTTATATTAAAGTATTGTTATATTGCGTTGCCGTCTTCAAAAAAAAATTAATCTTGCAATAGAAAAAATATAACTGAAAATGTCACATAAATCAAGTTATACAAATACAATGCTGATATATATTATTTAGAATCTAGCAATAATAAATGTCCCAGAATTATTAATTAAGTGGTACCGATAAAAGTGTTTAAAAGCTATACATACTTCTGACAACTCAGATTGCAAAGATACAAAAGATTGCATTTATCATTAAATTTTTGCTCCGATATAATATTGATGATTTATTTTCGTAGAGTTACAAAACAACGTTGTCATAAATAATTTAAACATTTGAAATATTAATTACACTTGTCTTTGTTTATCAGAATTATAAAAATTCTATTATTTTATTAATATTTGCCATTTACTACAACATATTTTAATATTGTATTAATGAAAGATTGAACAAATTGAACAAATAGAACAGATGATACTTAATTTGTTGGCAGAGTGCTCATAACTACTTTAGTTGAACGAGAATGGTCGGTAAATAAAAGGAGAATGATTAGACGCAGTATTACAATATCTCGTGTATTTCCAGACTTGAGAGAGCGTGAGAGAGAGTATATATATATATATATGTAATCGAGTACAGTCGATCAGCGCATCGATATGTCGATCGATATTTCTCTAATCGTTCCGTAGGCTATACTCATATTGTAGAGTGTATCAATACCTATCATAATTTGAGCACATTTTAAATTTATTTATTTATTATGTCTGATATGATATATTTAATCAAATAAAACCTTTTAATCTTTTTTCTCTAAAATCTTTTAATTAAATCATTTGTTTACAATGAATTGTACTTTTCTGTCGTCACAAGAATGTGACATGATTAAGAATTGTATTAAAATTAGTAGATATGTAGTAATACCACTCGCCATCTAAAAGCAAAATATGAATTATATAGATGACACATGTTTAATTTACAAATTTGATTGTTTGTGTTTTACCATAGTGATTAATGTCGCATCCACAGTGAGACCTTTCACGGAGAATGTATTTTCGCAATGAAATATTTGCAAGGAAAACAAATGCAACTGTGACGACAAAACATATTTTTTATTATTAAAAAATAGTTATTATACAAAAACTTAAATATAAATTGATTAAATTTAATATGTAAAGACCAAACAGAATGTAGTACATTTGTAAAAAAAATTTGAAATTCTTTTTATTACCTCATATTTGATTTGCACATCATTGGTGTTGTTAAGCACATCGTGAATGGTAGTGCCAATTTTTATAGCTTGATTCTTGCCAGTTTCACAAGCCCATACTATTAATGTTATTCTTAAGAGATAATATATTATGACTATCACGAAATACACATTATAAATAATATCCACATTGAAGGTTATCCCGTCTTGCCATTGTATTACATAGAAATACACGTAAAATATGATCTGCTTGAAGGATAAAATTATAGTAGCAAGAAGAGGCAGACTGAAGATTATTTTCAACATCTGCACTGTGTCACTAATCATTAGATGCTGCTTCTTCAGAGCATTGAGTTCCACCAGTAAGAATGGGTATCTCTGCTCGTGATAAAGGCTGGGGATGTTATTCATCACGAGCAAATTCTCCAGATTGTCATTAATTTCTTTGAAACAGGCTTTTAAAAGACAAACACAATTTAAGTACAGCATATCCATCTGAAACGCCAACATAGTGATGTATCCTCTCAATACTTTGAGTGAAATATCGAAAATCAAATCAGAATTTGTGGGATACATTATTCCTATAAGTATAAAGAAAAAACCGAAGATGTCCTTAGCATGTATTAAATAAGATAGTTTTCGATATGATTGCTGGGGCAGTTTTGAAGAAATATTTGATATAGATTGGAGTAGGCGCATTCTTGGCCCACTCAAGATATATGCGACTACCGTCATGAACATTCCGTACATGTAAGAGAAATTAAGCGAAATAATCTGACGTATGTCAATCTTGATTCTTTCAGAAAAATTGAGTTTATACAACATTGTCAGTTCATAAAAACAGACCGCGCACAAAATAATAGTCCACAGAATATAACGCAATTTAGAAATCTCAAAAGACGAATTCTTAATTCTGTATGGAAATATTCCGATAATCTTGCTTAAGGTAAAGTTGGGGTACATCAAAGATTGAAAATCTGTAACGTGGAACAGCTTCCATCTTCTTGCTCCTTTTTTAGTCCTAGACCTGAGTTTTAAATTTCTGCTATAAATTAAACATAATTAATGAACTGTAGTGAGAGAATAACAGTCCAATGTAGGTACTAATAAGTTACTATTTAAATTTATTACTTCATGATTGTTAATGCACTTTGGCGTTAATATAATCCTTATTTTAAACGTTCCTTTTCTAAATATGTAGCTTCAATTTCGAACTTTTTCAGTAACTTGACATAGACTGGCCGTAGTCTGTTTAAATATTCCTGGTAAATATGAAATTTAAAACTACTAGCAAATTAAAGCAGAAAATAGTTGCTGCGTCGAATAGCAAGATATAACTAAGAGGCCATTTGTTAGCTGCGAAGTAATAATGATGTTTTTCATTTGTTGCTCTCTTAGAATAGGACATATAAAATAATAAAGTAATGGCTGACATAAGTAATGGCCCATCATTCATGTATAAACTGGGAATAATGGGAAATATGCATAAATCAAGAAGTATTGATTGCATAAAATAAAAATTGAAATTGAATTCGCTGTTTCTATCACAATGTCGACATATAATAATCTTGATCTTTAATCTTGATCGTAATTTATTATCATAATTTTTAATATAAAACTATTTATATACATATATTCGATCAAAAGTATATTATTATCCATATTTATTTTTTGATTTTAATTTGTAATGTTGTGTGCTTATTGGTATCACTGCTGACATGACGTCGCTAAGACTAAAAATTAATGAAAATTATGTTGATATTTGTGTTACTTTATTATAAGTCATCAGAAAACTCAAATAGAACTTTATATAACATACCTTAAATGCTATAACTATTTTTAAACATGAAACATCACATGATCATATTTTAATCATGATAGAAAAAAGATTTATATTAATTTAGAAATATTCTTTACTTTTGTTATGTATTCTTCTTTAAATAAGTTATATGGGTAATATTACTTGTAGTCTTTTCATTGCAAGACATATTCATAAATTGAGCCAAAATTAATACGTATGTCATAACGCTACCCGCCATCTAAAAATAAAAAAGTATATAATATATATTTCACTAGAGTAAATAATACGTGTATACTACTCACCGCAGTGAGAAGTGTCGCGTCTACGGAAAGACCTTTCGTAGAAAACGTTTTTTTGCGATGTAATATTTGCAAGGAAAATAACTGCAACTGCAATGACAGATTACAAAATAAAGAATTGGGAAACATAATTATATAAAAAAAGTAAGTATATTCAATGTATATAAAATTGTATTATGGAACATTTTTGTAAAAAAAAGGAATTAGATTACATTCTTTCTTACCTCTTCCTTGATTTGTTCATCGTTGGTACGGTTAAGTACGTCATGAACGATAATGCTGATCTCAAATGCTTGATTCTTGTTGGTTTCGCAGGTCCACACTATTAATATTAATTTTAAAAGTTCATACGCCATACTCAATAGAAAAAAGATGGCATTAGTCGCATCCAGAATAATGGACAGTTCACCTTGCCATCGTACTATATGATCATACAATTCAAAAGTGATTTCAGTAAAGGTCAAGGTTGTAGAGGCAAGGAGTTGTAGACTGAAGATTACGTTCAACATCTGCACTGTGTCGCTGAGTATGAAATGCTGTTTCTTCACTTTTTTAAGTTCTGTCAACAAGACTTGATTTTTCTGCATATGGCAGATTAAATTGGGAGTGTATGGTTCATCGTTTACTACGATCTTTTGGATGTGCACCAAATTGTCGTTGATTCTTTTGAAACAGGTTTTTAATACACAAACGCAATTCATATATTGCATATCTGTATGAAACACGGATAAGAAAATGTACGCTGCTAACACAGCGATAGAGAGGTTTCGATTTTTGATATAACATACGCATTCTCGAATAATTAAAAAGAATGTACCTAAGATATCTTTCACATGGATCCATCTGGACAACTTCTCATACGTTTTTAGAGGGAGTCTCAAAGAGATCTTCAGCATGGCTTGTAGCATGCGCATTCTCGAACCGCTTAACATGTATGTAATGATTACTATGAAGCCGCCTAAGGTAAAGACTGAAATGCCCTCAAGAGTATAGGTTTCGTTTCTAAAGTTCACTTGAGCTTGAGTAATGATAATATTACGAACAATTAACAATTCGCTAATACAGAAGATGCAGATAAAAAACGTCGACAGAATGTAACGCTGTCTAGAAGTCTCGATGGTTGAAGCATTGATTTTGTATGGAAGTAATCCAAGAATTTGGTAGACGATGAAACTGGGATACATCAGGGACTGAAAATCTGTGGCGTGAAGTAGTTGCCATCTTTTCCACATTTTACCGTTTGTTCGACTTTGGAACGATGAATTGAACATGAGTTGTTATAGTATCATTAAAAGAATAGTTAAAGTTACAAATGATGTTTGAAGATTATTAATCACTTTATATGTATATACACTTTAGCATTTTAGCTTGCAAATGTTTTATTATAAATATAATTATTCATTGACTTTTCACGGTAAGTGCGTATCAATATGAATTCTTTACTATTGAGTTGCATCTAGCGATTTTCAATTTAAAACTACGAGTAATTGCTACGTCGAGTAGCGAGAGACAACTGAACGGTGTGTTATGTATAAAGTAACCATGACACTCTTCAATTGGCAAATGTCATTTTGAAAAGAACCACTTATAAAGTAATAATATACGTATAATAAGTTTCTGTAACGTTTTGCTCATTAATTTATATGTTCGATATATTCATATAATAACGAATACCGGATGCATTATTCTTATGTGCATTAGTTTTTAATGATTCGTTAATGACTATCTAATTCTATATTCCATAGAAGATGATTGTACTTATTATTTCTAGAAATGTTTTGTTTTTTCTGCCATATAATAATTAGGAGATTATTTGAGTAATATTGCTTGCAATCTTTCCATCGCAAGAAGGCGACATGAACATAAATTGAGCTAAGATTAATATGTATGTCGTAACGCTACCCGTCATCTAAAAATAAAAAAAAAAGAATAAATAATATATATTTCATTAAACTGATCTATTACTTACTGCAGTAAGAAGCGTCGCATCTACGGGAAGACCTTTCGTAGAAAATGTTTTTTTGCAATGCAATATTTGCAAAGAAAACAGCTGCAACTGCAATGTCAGATAACAAAATAAAGAAATGGGAAACATAATTATATAAAAAAGCAAGTATATTCAACGTATATAAAAATGTATTAGCATGGAACGGTTTTGTAATAAAAAAAAATTAGATTTCTTTTGTACCTCTTCCTTGATTTGTTCGTCACTTGTGTGATTAAGTACGTCATGAACGGTGGTGCCGATTTCAAATGCTTGATTCTTATTAGTTTCACTGGTCCACACTATTAATATAAACTTTAAAAGTACGTATCCTATAGCCATTAAAAAGAACACGTCACGAGAATCATTCAGAATAATGGGCAGTCTTTTTTGCAATCGTATTATAAATAAATACACTTCAAAAATCATTTCAGTAAAAGTCAAAGTTGTAGTGATAAGAAGCTGTAGACTGAAGGTTTCATTTAACATCTGCACTGTGTCGCTGACTATTAAATGCTGCTTTTTTAGAATTTTAAGTTCTATCAATAAGAATTGATTTTTCTGCGTATGGCAGATCAATCTGGGGACATCGTTTACTACGATCTTTTGTATATGCATCAATTTGTCGTTGATTCTTTTGAAACAGGTTTTTAATACACAAACGCAATTCATATATTGCATATCCATATGAAACATGACTAGGCAGATATATATTGACAACACAGGGTAAGAGAGAGAGGTATATTCATTTTTTAAATAAAATGGCCATTCCTGTGTGAGTATGAAGATAGTACCTAAGATATCTTTCACGTGGACCCATCTGGACAGTTTCTGATATAATTTTGGAGGGAGTATTAAAGAGATCTCTAGCATAGCTTGTAGCACACGCATTCTCTGACCGCTTAAAATGTATGTAATGATTACTACGAAACCGCCCAATGTAAAGAAGGAGATGCCTTCAAGAATACCGGTTAGGACTCCAAAGTTAACTGTTTCTTTAATGATAATTTCATAAAGAATTTGCAGTTCGTTAATGCAGACGGCACAAAAAAGTAAGGTCGGCAGAATGTAGCGCAATTTAGAAGTTTCGATGATCGAAGCGTTAATCTTGTAAGGAAATATTCCTATAATTCGGCAGATGATGAAGCAGGGATACATCAAAGACTGAAAGTCTGTGGCATTACATAGTTGTCGTATTTTCCACATTTTATCTCTCGTTTATCCTTGGAACGATGAGCTGAGTATCGTCAAAGAATCGTGAAGAACAGTTTAAGTCACAAATAACAGTTTAATAATTCTTAATCATATTATTTATATACTTTAATAGCCTGCAAGTGTTCTATTATAAAATACAATTATTTAATTCGGTTTTTCAACAACAAATATACTTGACGATTTACAATTTAACATTAAAATTACAAGTAATTGCTATGTCAAGCAGTGAGACAGAACTAAATGTATCACGTGTTAGGTGTAAAGTAACCATGGCACTCTTCGATCGGCAAGTATCGCTATAAAGACCACGTTAATATAATATAATATGGTTTCGTAGCGTGCAGCTCATTAAAATCGTATGTGTACTAATGTAATAATGCCTGTATGCATTAGTTTTTAAATATTCATTAATTTATTAATAACGGCTGTCTAGTCCTAAATTCCAAAGAGAATAATATTTGATTTCGTTATATTGTTTTCTTTTAGAGATATTTTATTTTCTGTTTTGTATAATATATAACTGTAAAATTTTCAAGTTTCTAAAATTTACTATAAAATATCGGTTTTTTTTAGCTGGTAAAGATTATTGCCATCAACGTTTATTTTTCGACTCTAATTTGGACTAATCATTTCAAAGATATTCCGTTCTTTTCAGTTATGTATCATCTAGACTGTTATTATTTGAGTAATATTGCTTGCAGACTTTCCATCGCAAGAACGCGACATAAGCATAAATTGAGCCAAGATTAATATGTATGACGTAACGCTACCCGTCATCTAAAAATAAAGAAAAGACTAAATAATTTATATTTTATTAAAACAATTGATCTATTACTCACCGCAGTAAGAAGCGTCGCATCTACGGAAAGACCTTTCGTAGAAAATGTTTTTTTGCGATGCAGTATTTGCAAAGAAAATAACCGCAACTGCAATGTTAAACAGCAAAATAAGGAACTGGGAAACATAATTATATAAGACAAGTAGATTTAATGTAAATATAAAGTTACATTAACACGACACATTTTAATAACAAAATATATAGGTACGAATTAGATTACATTTTTTTTCTACCTCTTTTTTTATTTGTTTATCACTCGTACAATTAAGTACGTCATGAACAGTGGTGCCGATTTTAAATGCTTGATACTTGTTGGTCTCACAGGCCCATACTATCGACATGAACTTTAAAAGTATGTATACTATACCAATGAAAAGAATCATGTCACGAGAATCATTCAGAATACTGGACAGGCCGCTATTCCGCCACCGCATTACAAAGAAATACGCTTCAAAAACCATTTCAGTAAAGGTCAAAGTTGTAGTGATAAGGAGCTGTGGACTAAAGATTTCATTTAACATCTGCACTGTGTCGCTGACTATTAAATGTTGCTTTTTTAGACTCTTCAGTTCCATCAATAAGAATTGATTTGTCTGCGTATGGCTGATTAATCTGGGGGCGTACGGTTCATCGTTTACTACGATTTTTTGTATGTGCATCAAATTGTCGTTGATTCTTTTGAAACAGGTTTTTAATATACAAACGCAATTCATATATTGCATATCCATAAGAAACGTAACTAGAGAGACATATATTGGCATTATAGGGAGAAAGTCATAATCCCTTTTGAAATAAAATGTCCATTCTTCTGTGAGTATGAAGATGATTCCTAAGATATCTTTCACGTGGATCCATCTGGACAGTTTCTGATATGATTTTGGAGGGAGTCTCAAAGAAATTTTCAGCATGGCTTGTAGTACGCGCATTCTCGGACCACTTAAGATATATGTAATGATTACTATGAAACCGCCCAATGTAAAAAAGGAGATACCCTCAAGAGTATGGGTTACGTCTCCAAAGTTGACTGTTTTTGTAATGATAATTTTATGAAGAATGTGCAGTTCGTTAATGCAGATGGCACAAAAAAGTAAGGTCGCCAAAATGTAACGCAATTTAGAAATCTCGATGGTCGAAGCATTGATCTTGTACGGAAATATTCCTAGAATTCGGCAGACGATGAAGCAGGGATACATCAAAGACTGGAAGTCCGTGGCGTGACATAGCTGCCGTATTTTCCACATTTTATTTCTTTGTCCTTGGAACGATGAGTTGAATATCGTGAAGAATAGTTTAAGTCACAAATAACAGTTTAATAATTATTAATCACATTATCTACACACTTTAATATTCCTGCCTGCGAGTGTTTTATTACAAAATACAATTATTTAATTCGGTTTTTCAACAATAAACTTGACGATTTACAATTTAAAACTACAAGTAATTGCTATGTCAAGTAATGAGACAGAACTGAATGGATTGTGCGTTAGATGTAAAGTAACTATGGCACTCTTCGATCGGCAAGTATTGCTCTGTAAAAACCAAGTTAATGTACTATAATGTAATATGGTTTTGTAGCGTGAAGCTCATTAAATCATATGTGTACTAATGTAATAATGCCTGTATGCATTAGCTTTTAAAGATTTATTAATTTATTAATAACGTCCATGTAATCCTAAATTCCAATAATATTCGATTTTATTATATATTTTTTCTTGTAAAGATGTTTTATTTTCTATTTTATATAATGTAACTATAAAATTGTCATGTTCCTAAAATGTATTATGAAACATCGATTTTTTTAGCTGATAAAGATTATTGCCATAAACGTTTATTCCATTTTCAGTTATGTATCATGTAGAAGATTATTTATTGAGTAATATCGCTTTCAGACTTTCCATCACAAGAACGCGTCATAAGCATAAATTGAATCAAGATTAACATGTATGTCGTAACGCTACCCATCATCTAAAAATAAAGAAAAAACTAAATATATATTTCATTAAAACAACTGATCTATTACTCACTGCAGTAAGAAGCGTCGCGTCTACGGAAAGACCTTTCGTAGAAAATGTTTTTTTGCGATGCAATATTTGCAAGGAAAATAGCTGCAACTGCAATCAGATAGCAAAATAAATTGAGAAACATAATTAAAATAAATAGATTTAATGTAAAAATAAAATTGTATTAGCACGGAACATTTTCATAGCAAAATATATATGAATTAGATAACATTTTCTTTTACCTCTTCTTTGATTTGTTCATCACTCGTGCGATTAAGTACATCATGAACGGTGATGCCTATTTGAAATGCTTGATTCTTGTTGGTTTCGTAGGCCCACACTATCAATATGAACTTTAAAAGTACATATGCTGTAAGATCTCGAAAGCACACGTTATGAATATCATTTAGAGTAATGTACAGTCCGTCTTGGAATCGCGTTACAAGTAAATACGCTTGAAAGACGATTTCAGTAAAGGTCAAGGTTGTAGTGGCAAGGAGCTGCAGACTGAAGATTACGTTCAACATCTGCACTGTGTCGCTGACTATTAAATAATGTTTTTTCAAAATTTCAATTTTTCTCAACAAGAATTGATTTTTCTGTGTATGGTAGATCAATCTGGAAACGTACGGGTTATCGTTTATTATGATCTTCTGCATGCGCATTAAATTGTCGTTGATTCTTTTGAAACATGCTTTTGTTACACAAATGCAATTTATGTATTGCATATCCATGTGAAACATGAGTAGGGCGAGGTATATTGGCATCATAGGGAGAATGTTATAATCCCTTTTGAAATAAATTGCCAATTGCTGTGTGAATACGAAGATGGTGCCTAAGACATCTTTCACATGAATCCATCTGGACAGTTTCTGATACGTTTTCGGAGGAAGTCTCAAAGAGAACTTCAATATGGCTTGTAGAACGTGCATTCTCGGACCACTTAAGATATATGTAATGATTGCTATGAAATTAGCTAATGTAATATAACAGATAACTTGAAGTCTAAATGTTACATCTCGAAAGTTAACTGTTTTCCAAGTGATAATTTCATGAAGAATTTGAAGGTCGTAAATGCAGACTAGGAAGATAACTAATGTTGGCAGAATGTAACGCAATCTAGAAGTTTCGATGGTTGAAGCGTTAATCTTGTACGGAAATATTCCTAGTATTCGGCAGACGATGAAGCAGGGATGCATCAAAGACAAAAAGTTTGTAGCGTGAAACAACTGCCGTATTTTCCACATTTTATCTTTCGTTTGTCCTTGGAACGATTAGTCGTATATCGTCAAAGTATTGTGAAGAATAGTTTATGTCACAAATGATAATCTAAAGATTATTAATTATATTATCTACACAATTTAGCATTCCATCTTGCAAGTGTTCTATTATAAATATAATGATTTAATTTTACGGTTTTTCAATAACAAATTCACTTGGCGATTTACAATTTAAAACTACAAGCAATTGCTACGTCAAGTAGTGAGACAGGACTGATGGGATTATGTGTTAGGTATAAAGTAACCATGGCACTCTTCGATCGGCAAATATCACTTTGGAAAAACCACATTAATATAATATATTAGTATAGCATGTAGCTCATTAAATCATATGTGTACTAATGTAATAATGCCTGTATGCATTAACTTTAAAGATTCATTAATTTATTAATAACGTCCATGTAGTCCTAAATTCCAATAATATTCGACTTTATTATATATTTTTTCTTGTAAAGATGTTTTATTTTCTATTTTATATAATGTAACTATAAAATTGTCATGTTCCTAAAATGTATTATGAAACATCGATTTTTTTAGCTGATAAAGATTATTGCCATAAACGTTTATTCCATTTTCAGTTATGTATCATGTAGAAGATTATTTATTGAGTAATATCGCTTTCAGACTTTCCATCACAAGAACGCGTCATAAGCATAAATTGAATCAAGATTAACATGTATGTCGTAACGCTACCCATCATCTAAAAATAAAGAAAAAACTAAATAATATATATTTCATTAAAACAACTGATCTATTACTCACCGCAGTAAGAAGCGTCGCGTCTACGGAAAGACCTTTCGTAGAAAATGTTTTTTTGCGATGCAATATTTGCAAGGAAAATAGCTGCAACTGCAATCAGATAGCAAAATAAATTGAGAAACATAATTATATAAAATAAATAGATTTAATGTAAAAATAAAATTGTATTAGCACGGGACATTTTCATAGCAAAATATATATGAATTAGATAACATTTTCTTTTACCTCTTCTTTGATTTGTTCATCACTCGTGCGATTAAGTACATCATGAACGGTGATGCCGACTTGAAATGCTTGATTCTTGTTGGTTTCGTAGGCCCACACTATCAATATGAACTTTAAAATTACATATGCTGTAGAATCTCGAAAGCACACTTTATGAATATCATTTAGAGTAATATACAATCTGTCTTGGAATCGCGTTACAAGTAAATACGCTTGAAAGATGATTTCAGTAAAGGTCAAGGTTGTAGTGGCAAGGAGCTGCAGACTGAAGATTACGTTCAACATCTGCACTGTGTCGCTGACTATTAAATGATGTTTTTTCAAAATTTCAAGTTTTCTCAACAAGAATTGATTTTTCTGTGTATGGTAGATCAATCTGGAAACGTACGGGTTATCGTTTATTATGATCTTCTGCATGCGCATTAAATTGTCGTTGATTCTTTTGAAACAGGCTTTTGTTACACAAATGCAATTTATGTATTGCATATCCATGTGAAACATGAGTAGGGCGAGGTATATTGGCATTATAGGGAGAAAAGTATATTTATGTTCGAAATAAACTGCCAATTCCTGTGTGAGTATGAAGATTGTACCTAAGACATCTTTCACATGAATCCATCTGGACAGTTTCTGATACGTTTTCGGAGGAAGTCTCAAAGAGAACTTCAACATGGCTTGTAGTACGTGCATTCTCGGACCACTTAAGATGTATGTAATGATTGCTATAAAATTAGCTAATGTAATATAACAGATACCTTGAAGTCTAAATGTTACATCTCGAAAGTTAACTGTTTTCCAAGTGATAATTTCATGAAGAATTTGAAGGTCGTAAATGCAGACTAGGAAGATAACTAATGTTGGCAGAATGTAACGCAATCTAGAAGTTTCGATGGTTGAAGCGTTAATCTTGTACGGAAATATTCCTAGTATTCGGCAGACGATGAAGCAGGGATGCATCAAAGACAAAAAGTTTGTAGCGTGAAACAACTGCCGTATTTTCCACATTTTATCTTTTGTTTGTCCTTGGAACGATTAGTCGTATATCGTCAAAGTATTGTGAAGAATAGTTTATGTCACAAATGATAATCTATAGATTATTAATTATATTATCTACACAATTTAGCATTCTATCTTGCAAGTGTTCTATTATAAATATAATGATTTAATTTTTTGGTTTTTCAACAACAAATTCACTTGGCGATTTACAATTTAAAACTACAAGCAATTGCTACGTCAAGTAGTGAGACAGGACTGATGGGATTATGTGTTAGGTATAAAGTAACCATGGCACTCTTCGATCGGTAAATATCACTTTGGAAAAACCACATTAATATAATATAAAGTAATATATTAGTATAGCATGTAGCTCATTAAATCATATGTATAGCATTGTAATAATACATGTATGCCTGTATATTAGTTTTTGAAACTAAGACAAAAATTAAGGCTCTAAAGACACAAAATCCGTGAGATAAAAAGTCGATAAGAGCCAACACAAGTTCTTAGTGTGTAACAATATAAATTTTTATTAACTGTTAACAAGATTTAACAAGTTTTTAGATCATCGCCTGTCACAGAGGATACATCTAATTTTAACTGTTTTTTACAAAGTTATGCTTACTGATTAATATTATTAATTTTTCTTTTTCACAAAGTTACACTTACTGATTACTGTTGTTAATAACATATAAATTAATTATTTTTTTATTTATTTTTATTGTTATCTTTTACTGTATTATAGAAGCTAAAAAATTGTTATGGAAGGAAAATAAATTTATAGATATGTTATTTTCAAATACTGTAATTATTATTTATTGTTTTCAGTAATCAATTTATAATGTGTTTATTTTCTTGTTTCAGGTAAGTGTGGAGTTATATTTTGCTACTTTCTTCCTTACACGTAAGTAATTGAATCTACTTCGATTTAGCGATTGATATTACTAGCCAGAACATAAAGCAAATAATTGGTCACTAATTGCGACACACACACACACACACACACACACACACACACACACTCATTCATAGCAGGAATGCAACATAACCATAAATTGAGCCAATATTAATATGTATGTAGAAATGCTACCCGTCATCTAAAAATAAAGAAAAGAGTAAATAATATATACTTCATTAAAGTAACTGATCTATTACTCACCACAGTAAGAAGCGTCGCGTTTATGGAAATTCCTTTCGTAGAAAATATTTTCTTGTGATGCAATATTTGCAAGAAAAATAGTTGCAACTGTAATCAGATAGCAAAATAGAAAACTGGGAAATGTAATTATATAAGTCAAATAGATTTAATGTATATAAAATTGCATTAATACGCGACACTTATAGCAAAATATATACGAATGAGATAACATTTTCTTTTACCTCTTCTTTGATTTATTCACCACTCGTGTGATTAAGTACATCATGAACGGTGATGCCGATTTGAAATGCTTGATTCTTGTTAGTTTCGCAGGCCCACACTATCAATGTTAACATTAAAATTTCGTATACTATAGCTATTAAAAGGAATATGTCACGAATATTATTCAGAGTAATGAATTGTCCATTTTGCCATTTCATTACAAAGGAATACGCTTCAAAGACGATTTCAGTAAAGGTTATAGTTGTAGTGGCAAGGAGCTGTAAACTGAAGGTTTTATTTAACATCTGCACTGTGTTGCTGACTGTTAAATGTTGCTTTTTCAGAATTTTAAATTCTCTCTATTCGATCGGCAAATGTCATTCTGAAAAAAACTCGTTAATGTAATATAAAGTAATATGTTTCTGTAGTACACAATTCATCATATGTGTATCATAATAATGCCTATGTATTAATTTTTAAAGAATTATCAATTCATTAATAATTACTATCTATTTCTAAATTCCATAATAATTTTGATATCTTTATACAGTTATTTCTAGAATTTTTTATTTTGTGTTTGATTTAAATATGTAATATGTAACTGTAAAATTTTCATACTTTTAAAATTTATTTTGTTATATCGATGCCCATCTTTTTAGCTGATAAAAGATTTATTGCTGTTAACTATTTTTTTACTTTAATTTAAATATCAAATATACATTGCAAATTATTTTTCTGTTTTCGTTTCTAAGATTCTTTTATTAGACTATTTCTGAAATGCTAATAACTTTTCCATCGCAAGAATGATATCTTAAAACATATAATTTTCTTAATTTTATCATATATGTATTAATTTAATATAAAATTGTCTTTGATTCCGATTTATAAAAGAAATACAATTTTAACGTTTAACCATAGTATACATGAAACTTGACCGTGAAAACTTTAAATTTCCAACAAGTACATATGTCTATTTTGTTAATTTATGATTAAAATGTTGTCGTTTTAATTTTATACACATCAATGTAGAAAAGTACATGTTTCATCCCATATTAAACAATTTAAATTAATGGAAAAATTTGAATTTAGATTTTTAATCTGAATTAATCTTTGCAGTTATCTATGAACATCATGTAATGAATATTATTTCGATGATCACGATTCAGCTGTCTCACATATGTCTTTGTACACAATAAAAGTTGATTTTGATGCTGTCTGCATATTACTATGAAATACTATTTGTTTATATAGATATATATGTTTTCTATAATATGCTTATTATTTTTTGTCTTTGTTTATTTTAGTTAATCATCAATTTTTCGGTAACACGGTATTGAAAACTGTTTCTTTATTCCCTTTGCATATGCAAGATAATGACAGGTGAATTATGTTGACAATTAAATCTTAATTTCGTTTAAAAAATGCAAAATTAAAATTAAATTAATATATTATAATTTTAAAAGTGTTTGTGATGAGAAAATATTTTTAATTACATATAATAAAAGAGAATTTACAGAAATAAATGATTTTGTATGTTATTACAGAACAGTATCAATCATAATGACAAGTAGAGAACAAGCTCGCTTATTTACAAATGTAATTAGATGATATAACGATTGTATACAAGACTGAATATCAATCATCTCAAATAAAATCTCAGGTATCAATTACATATATTCTTATCTTAAAAATAAACTTTACATTTGCATTCTGATATTTGCATCAATTACTTATTTTAAGAGTTAAAATGTTCTTAAAAGAGTTAAAATGTCTTTATTTATGGTATTTAATAAAAGGTATTTATCAAAAGTTTTATATCTTTCTTAGAAATTTATTACATTTCATACATTTAATTTGATAAAATATTCAATATACATTTAAAATATAATATCAATACTTTTTCTCTCTTTTAAAATTAATATTCACTATTAAAATTTAATTTATGTGTTTATTTTAGTGCACGCATAATAAAGTTTTATCTATAATACATAATTATATATACATATGTATGTAGATAAATAACTGTTTACAAATGTAAGAAAATTTCGCTTTGAGCTATCTCTTGGAATTATGTTATTTGTGTAATGTTGATTTTACGTTTTCCATCGCAAGAATGTGACATCATAAAAAATTGTAGCAAAATTAACATGTATGTGGTTATGGTACCCACCATCTAAAAGCAAAATAAAAAATTTAATAAGATATATTTTATTAATTAAAACAAGCACTTAATTACTCACTTTTGCGAAAAACGCTGCGTCCACATTGAAACCTTTGGCGGAAAATGTATTATTGCGATGCAATATTTGCAAGGAAAACAAATGCAACTATAATATAAGATCGCAAAATTATTAGATATGATTGAGAAACGTAACTCAAATAGATATAATGCATTAAAAAAGTCTCATTAGCATGTAATATATTACAAGAAAAATATACAAATTAAATGGTCTTTACTACCTCATCTTTAATTTGATCATCTTTGGTAATGTTAAGCACATCATGAACAGTAGTGCCGATGTTTCGAGCCTGATTCTTACTAGTCTCACAGACCCACGCAAATAGTGCCATTTTTATAATGTGATACACCATGGACGTTATGAATAATTCACAAGTATCTTCATCGAGATTGATGGTTAACCCATCCTGCCACTGAACTAAATGGAAGTACAATCCAAAAATAATTTGAAGAGAAGTTATTGCTATTGAAATAAGAAGTTGCAAACTAAAGATCACGTTTAGCATTTGTACTGTGTTGCTGATTATCAGATGTTCCTTCTTTAGAGTCTTAAGCTTCATTATCAAGAATGGATTTTTCTGTGCGTAATAAATCATTCTGGGAACACGTAATTCATCGTTTACGAGTTCTTTCATGCGTAGAAGATTGTTGTCAATTTCCTTAAAACAAGCCTTTAATATACAAACGCAGTTTATGTACAGCATATCCATTTGAAAGATTAGTAGAACCGTGTATGCTACATAAATAATATCCAAGATACGGGTTGTTTTCTTGTAGATATATATAAAAACTATGCCGCCAAGATAGAGAAAACCAAAGATGTCCTTGGCATGAATTAATTTGGATAAGTCTTGGTATGATTGCGGAGAGAGTCTCACAGAGATTTCCATTATAGTCTGGAGCAAACTCATTCGCAGACTGCTCAAGACGAACGTGATGATTATGAAAGAATTGACCAATATAACATAGCAGTCAGATTCTAAAGATGTGGTTACAACCTCAAACTTGACCTTTGCAAAAACATTGAAATCATAGTAGCTTGTTAATATTAAAATGCATAAAGTGCCGATAATTATAGTCGATAAAATGTAATATGATTTTGAAGCCACGAAGATCGAATTATTAATCTTGTACGGAAATGTTCCAAGAATGCGGCACATGGTAAAGCAAGGATACATCAAGGTTCGAAAGTCCGTAGCATGGAAGAGCCACCACTTTTTTCGCATTTTTGTTTTTAACTTTTTGAAATTTTACAATGTACGAATTCGATTACCAAATCGTCACGAATGGACGAGCAATAATCTAAATTATATAAATATTATCTTAAAAATTATTAATCGTGAATTCACAATTTGATTTAATATTGGCGTAATTTAAAATTTAAGTTTATTTTTTCACTGCTAAATGCGTCACTTAAAATAAACTTTTTTATCTACACGTGACAAATTCCAATTTAGTACTGCGAGCAATTATTCGATAAAGAGTGAGGCATTGTTCGATCGCATGTTAGTCTCAAAGTAACCATGGCATTCTTCGACTTGTCATTTGTGAAATACGCTTAATGTAATAATGTATAATTGCTTTAATGTACTATAACAATACATTAATTATCAAAATAGAAAGCACAGAATCTAAGTAGATTAGTAATTCTTAAAGATTAATTAATAACAATTTCCTGTTCCAAGTATTGCATATTTCATTATGCATGTACGTACAATGCTTGAAAAATATCTGTTCTTTTTACTACGAAATTTAATATTCTTACATCAAAGATTAAAAGTAGTGTGACATAGCTGCTGTATTTTCAACATTTTATCTTTCGTTTGTTCTTGGAACGATGAGCTGAATATTGTCAAAGTATTGTGAAGAACACATGTTAAGTCACAAATGACAGTCTAAAAATTATTAATCATATTATCTACACACTTTAGTATTCCATCTTGCAAGTGTTTTATTATAAACAAAATGATTTAATTTTTTGGTTTTTTAACAATAAATGCACTTTTACAGTTATTTACAATTTAAAACTACAAGCAATTGCTACGTTAAGTAATGAGACAGGACTGACGGGATTACAATAATGATGTCATGAAATTTTAAAGACAACGAAATTTTTACGATTTTGCACACAAGCAAACTAATAGAAACAAAAGTTCCATAGATTGTTTGTTGGTAACAAAAAACTAGCACACAGTAATATTAATGAAAAGAATATCTGAATATTATGTACTACACCTTGCAGTAATTTTTTTCTATCACCCAGAACATTTAAATATTTATAATAAATCCAAGGCAACATTTTTCCAAAATATACTTATAATTATTATTATAATGCACTTAAAAAATATATTAGAAATAAAACGTACTAAAATATTGTTTGAATATTGTTTAAAATTTTCTGTCGTTATAATATTCGTGATATACAATTTTTTTAGGTGTCTTAATATGTGTATAACTATCTTAGGTATAAAATACAAAGCAACTACTTTCTACTCGTAAATAGAAAATAATACTTTTCTGCATTTAAAAACACAAATGGCTTTTTAATTATATTTATAATTTTTGTGTTCAGTTTTACATTGTTTTATTAAATTATTTCTGTAATACTGATAACTTTTCCATCGCAAGAATGAGATGTGACCAAAAATTGAATTAAGATTAACAGATACGTAGTGATGCTACCTACCATCTAAAAGAAAAATCAGAAAAATGAACGATATGCACTTAATTATTTTGAAGTAAATAATCGGCCACTCACCGCAGTGAGAAGCGTTGCATCCACAGTGATACCTTTTGCGGAGAATGCATTTTCTCGGTGTAGTATTTGAATAGAAAATAGTTCCAACTGTAATAAGTTAGTAAATAAAATAGTATGTAAATGTAGAGAAGAAAACATTGGCAAATATAATTATTAACCCGACGGCGACGATTTAATACATAAAATGTATTGGTATGCGAGGCATTCATAAAAAAATAAACAAATTAAATTATAATTATCAAATATACAAATGAAATATATAAATCAAATTTTATTACCTCATCTTTGATTTGTTTATCGCTGGTACTGTTAAGCAAATCGTGGACTGTGATACCGATCTTAGTAGCTTGATCTTTGCCGCTATCGCAAGCCCACACAATCATTACTATTTTTGTAATGTAATATACGACGCATATGACGAAAAACGTACACCAGAACTCTTGTTTCTCTTTGGACATAGCCAGGACTATATAGAAGTACAGGTTGAAAGTAATCTCTGCGAAACTCAAAACTATGGTAACGATGAGTTGCAAACTAAAAATCGCGTTCAGCATCTGCGTCGTGTCGCTAATCATCAGATGTTGTTTCTTCAAGGTTTTGAGTTTCATTAATAGGAATGGATTTCTTTGCTCGTGATATATCCTCCTAAGTAGATGCGGCTTGTCGCTTATTATGAGTTCCTGCATCTTCGCCAAATTATCGTTAATTTTCTTGAAACAGACCTTCAGTACACAAACGCAATTCATGTACAACATATCCATTTGTAATAACAATAAGGTGAGATAAATTGCATATATTGTCATCACGATTGAATTAAGAGGCATCTTGATGCAGCATATCAATCCAAAGATGACAATAAAGAAGAAACCGGAGATATCCTTGACATGAATTAGTCTGGATAACTTTTTATACGACTCCGGAGGCAGTTTTGAAGAAATTTCCAGTATGGTCTGTAGTAAGAGCAGCCGTGGATTTCTGAAGACATACGTGACGATCGCTACGAAACTACCGAGCACGTAATAACTATGACGCTCGAGAGATCTAGGTACACTTATATAGCTGATCGTTCCAGAAATATCGAGCTTATAGAAAATAATTATTCCGAAGATGCAGAAAACGTAGATAACAATGGTCGATAGAATATAACAAGATTCTGAAGCCTCAAAAGTTAAATCGTTAACCCTGTATGGGAATATTCCGAGAATACGACAGAAGGTGAAGCAAGGATACATCAAGGATTGAAAGTCCGTAGCGTAGAAGAGCCGGCATCTTTTTCGCATATCGCTGTTGACCCGTTTCTGGAATTTTAATGACGAAATTAAGCATGCGATCAGCGAAATTTTATGGAAGAACCATAATTTAAATATATACAGTCCTAAAAATTACCTTACCAATACACTTTGTCAGCAAATGTGAGTGTTCTTACGGAAGCTTCGTTTATAAGCGTAGTTTCGAAACTCGTTTTTCAGTAGCGATTGCGTAACTTCTTTTTTCTTCGATCTACACCTGTCAGGTTTAACTTGAAAACTGCGAACAGTTGCTGCACCGAGTATAGCGAGGAATGCCTTAGAGATCATATGTTAGCCGTGAAGTAACTATGGCGCTCCTCGATCTGTACTTGTCACCCGCGAAGTGAAGTGCATAAAGAAATTATATCTTATTGCTACAACATACTGATCATACATCAAATCTTGTAGACACATTCAAAATAGGAAGCATTTCACAATATCTATATATAAGAATTAATAACTCTTAAGAATTGTTTAATAACAATTATTTAATTCCATATTACATATTTTTATGTGCATACAGAACGTTTAAGAATCTTCTAAGCATTATCGTAATTTTCCATGAAAATAAAATATTAATATGCACTTTTAACTCAACCAAAGTATATTATTGATAATTATTTTTTAATTATTTTTAAATATAGAGTTAATCGTAATTATTTTTGCAAGTGTATTAAAATATAATATACTAAACTCTATTAAGTTTTGCATAATATTACTTACTAAACTAATGTACTATTAATTGTGTATATTTAAAGACATTTTGATATTGCGATGGAAGACGAAAAGCTAACGGATGTAATGCTAATAAATTGAATCGTAATGTAAAAGCAATGATATTATCTCACTTAGAACTAATCTAAATAATCTAACTAATTATCTATATGAAAACGAAATGATATCTAATTCTGACTGATGAAATTAGCTGGTATGTTTTATGGACAAGAAAATATCTCAAAGTAGCTGTTATTTTGCATTTCACTTTCAACAAAAGAAAACAGAAGTTCGAAAGACCAGAATATTATCATTACAATAATCACATTATGTACTTTTCAAGGAAAATTTAATCAAATTATTACATTAATAAATTAAATTAAAACGTGCACCTCATAAATAACCTGTGTGAGCGGTTCTCTGACAAGGAACATAAAGAAACAGAAGTTTTTGTATTTCTAATAAAAAATAATATAAAAATTATTATCATTTTTATTATTATATATAATACAATCTATAATGCCAAAAACATGAAACGTATCACACAAAAGAGACGCGAACGCTGCCTAGAAGTAACAATTATAATGATATTTTTAAATTAGGTCTTAAAAAGACATAATTTTCTGAATTTTATTATACATATATGGATTAATTTTATATAAAATTGTCTTTGATTCCAACTTATAAAGAAATATAATTTTAATGTTTAACCACGATATAAATAAAATTTGACCGTGCATACTCCAAATTTTTTTTCCAATTTTTTTGTTCATTTCTCATGTAATTTTCTTCTTAATTATTTTACTCAGTACATATCATTCCTTAGTTTCAATTTAGATTACAATCGAATTACAACTCTATTTCATCGCTATATTTGCTCATTTTTTATAATTATTACAAATTATTTAATATCTTATTCCATACTTTTTAAATTACATTTATATTCTAATTAGAGATCAGAAACACGTAATATAATATAACTAAAACAATTATCAATATTATTATCAGCATTATTAATGATAATTTATTCTTAATTTGGTAAAACACATTTTTATTCTGTATGATTGCACATAAAGTGATTCGTGATAAAAACTGATATAATTAATAATACATTTACTCAATTAAAACAAGACATGAAATTCGTAAAGTATAAATTCCATTTAACAAATATAAAGTACTACAAACAGAAAATTTTGAAACGGAAAATTAAGTGATTTTTATTTTAAAGTAATATGATAATAAAATATTTCCGGACACTTACGTTTATATAAACTCGCTAAAGCTTAGACTTGGCGCGAGTCGCGACCGCGCCTCTTGATATTTTCTTTTTATTGATACTTAGAGAGCATATGATATATAGCGCAGTTTTGTCGTTTAACTTTGGGACATATATATACATACATATATAATATATGTGATACATGTATATGAGCTATTCTATATAAATATAAATAAATCACTTTCCGTCCTTCGTTTATCTCATTTATATAATTGGATTACTTATGCAATATTATTTTTCCATCGCAAGAATGTGATGTAATCATGAATTGTATCAATATTAACATGTACGTCGTGATGCTGCCCACCATCTAAAATAACGAAATAAAAAATATAAATTATTATATATTATTAAATAAAATATATAATTGATTACTTACTGCTGCGAGGAGCGTCGCATCCACAGTGAGACCTTTCACCGAAAATGTATTTCCGCAATGCAATATTTGTAAAGAAAACAACTTCAACTGCAATTTTAGATAATAAAATAATTAAATATAGAAATAAAAACATAAAATTGAAAAACGCATTAAATTAGCGCAATTTTTTTAAATATTATGTCTCAGCAGATATTAGTTTAAGAAGATCGCGTTAATATATAATACATTTTCAGAAAAATATATAAATAAAATTATATTTATAACTACCTCGTCTTTGATTTCCTCATCGCTGGTATCATTAAGTAGATTATGAATGGTGAGACGGATTTCTTGGGCCTGATTCTTGCCGGTTTCGCAGGCCCACACGAGTAACGTTATTAGTACAACATGATATGTCATGGTTATTAAAAATATATCAAAAAGATTTTTATCAAAAATAATGCGTATCCCATCTTGCCAACGCACAGCATAGAAATAGAATTCAAAAGTGATATTAGAAAAAACTAAGACTATAGTAGCAAGAACTTGCAAACTAAAAATTACGTTCAGCATTTGTACAGTGTCGCTAATCATCAAATGCTGCTTTTTCAGGATCTTAAGTTCTATTGACAAAAATTGATTTCTTCGCATGTGGCCGATCGTGGAGACACTTGGTTTTGTATCGTTTATCACGAACCTTTGCATATTCGTCAAATTGTCATTGATATTCTTGAAACAGGCCTTTAATACATAAACACAATTTATGTACAGCATATTTATCTGAAATATTAGCAGGACACCGTATAATGTGAGTACTGCAGCCAGGCCATTCAAATAATTAAATATATGTGTTTTAGGAAAATATATGCATATTTGCACGACCAAGATAATGGTACCTAAGACGTCCTTGATGTAGATCAATCTAGATAACTTTTGATATGACTTCAGTGGTAATTTCGAAGAAATTTTCAAAATAGTCTGTAGCAAACGCATCCGCGGACCACTCAAGACGTGCGTTATGATCATTACAAAACTGCTAATTATATAAACACAGACAGTTTCGAGAGTTCTAGGCGTGCTTTCTAAGTTAATTTTAGCAATTAAATCGTGAATGAATGTCCCATAAAAAATGCAGCAAACGTAGATAACAACGGACGACAGAATGTAACGTGGTTTTGAAGCCTCGAAAGTCGAAACGTTGAATTTGTATGGAAACAGTCCGAGAATTCGGCAGACGGTGAAACAGGGATACATTAAAGACAGGAAATCCGTGGCGTGGAATAGCCGTCTTTTCCACATTTTGCACTTGACGTATTTTCGAATTTTTGAACTGAACATAATTTGCAGAAATTTATAGGAGAAAAATAATCTACAAACAATTGCCTAGATGACAATCAAAACATTTTAGCACTTATATGGATATGATTACGCAAATTTTTTTTGTAAATGTATTCTTCAAGTTTTTTTCTTCGTAATAAATAGAAAAAACTAATTTTATCTCTTCACGTTCTACACTCGATGAGCATAATTTTAAAACTACTAGTAGATATTGCGCCAAGTAAAATTGAAGAAGTCAGTTGTTAGTCGTCAAGTAACCATGGCATTTCTTCGATCGGCATTTATCATTCATTAATGTAAACAGAGATCAATTTCTTAAAAGAATTTAATGTATAATTGTTATAACATATGACTTAACAAACTATGTATACATATGAAGTAGCAAATATCATTTAAGAAGTTTTCCATTTACTCTTGTCTTGCTTATTTTGATAAAAAAATGCTTTGCTAATTAAATTATCTGTTTGAAAGAGTAAACTTTGTAGATCTAAAATGCAAAGTACTTTAGTAAATATTAAAAGTTTTATTGATAGAGAAAACTTTACTCTAATTAATAATAATACACTTTTGTCCATATTTGTGTTGTCGACTAATATCAAACATTGTAGAATAATGTACAATTTATCAGTATAGACAAAATATATAGTTAAGATATTAATAATATATTTTTTATCTGTAAGAACTGAATTGTAACACACACATCCTATTGATTAATCGATACTTCCATTAATTTCCTTAATTTTAATATAAAAATAGTTTATAAATTACCTATATTAGTATAAAATATTTAAAACAATATCTTCCTTAGAAACTAATTTATTACAATTTATAAGCTATATATGTATATATAATATAAATAAGTAAAATGTAAAAAATTCATATTTAATATTAATGCAAACATAAAAAAATGTCATTTAATATTACTTATTTTGATCGAAAACGAGAATGTTTAATCAACTGAATTTGAATAAAACTTTGTTGAACAAAAATGCAAAGTACATTAGTAAACATTAAAAATTTTAGTAACGTGTCGAATTTAATACAATACTTAACACAATATTACCACTATTTACGAAAATTTAACTACATTTTATTAGCTTTTACATTCGCCATATTAAATCCGCCATTTTGAATTTTGAAATGGGAAACACAACCTTCAAGAATATATATTTTTACTTTAATTTTATGAGTTAATCTATTCATTTTACCCTTAACCATCTTCGGCGGCAAAGCGACCCGATTGACGTGGAAAGACCCGTGCACAGCGGTGTGCGGCATGTCGCTTTAAATTCAATAACTTTTTAACAAATGATCGTAAATTAGTTTCACAAAAAAGGATTTAAACTAGAAACATACTATACAGCTATAAGCCCAAATGGTCAAATATTTTTTAAGATTTTTTTCTTTCGAATTAATTGGTTTTCTTATTCGAAATTTTGCCATTTTTGCCATTTTTCCATGATATTATTCAAGTTTTTGCTTTGTGACTTATACATTAATATTTTTTTGGTATTACAAAAATAATATTAGTAGTGTGGAGGACTTCCTGAGTAAAAATGGCATATTGTAAACCCCGATATTATTTTTTTTCTAACACTAAAAAATTATAAGATATATACATTTTTAAAAAAGTTTATTTAACGGTTATTTAAAAAATAAGAGTTGATGGGTANACTGATGGGTAAAAACGAATTTCAGATTCGTTTTCAGCGACCTAAAATCCTTTAGAATCAACCTTCAAAATGGCGGCACCAAAATGTGTGTTGGCCAGTGTTATAGACAAGCCATGTACAATATTAATGTACAATGTACAATATTAATATATTTTTATTTAACGTAAACTACACTATGTATTGAATAACTGGTACTTCCACTCATTATTTTAATCATAATGTAAAAGCATTTAGAAAATAATATGAGTTATTTAAAACAATTTTTTTAGAAATCAATTGCTTATAATTTAAAAACAATGTCCTTTTAATAAGTAAAATATATTAAATATTTAATTATTATTGATGAAACATAAAAAAAGAATCTATCCCAATACATTTATACATGTATATGTGTACATATAAAAGATAATCTGTATAAATATAAAAAAATCATTTGTCTTTGTTAAATTAATATACCTTATTCGAAATTATTAAATTATTTATATTTTATTGGTTATAAAATTTCCATCACAAGAATGTGACGTAATCAAAAATTGTATTAATATCAACATGTATGTTGTGATGCTGCCCGTCATCTTTAAAACGAAATCAATAATGTAAATTATTATAAATAATAATAATACAAATGTTATTAGTTAATTGAAATAATTGATTACTTACTGCTGTAAGGAGAGTTGCATCTACAGTAAGACCTTTCCATGAAAATGAATTCTTGCAATGCCGTATTTGTAAAGAAAACAGACGTAACTGCAACAAAATATATATGAATATAAAATTGAATAATACTCTTATATTTAAGTACAGGTAATTAAGAAATAATCGCATTAACATACATTTTTAGAAAAATAAAATCATAACTTTATTACCTCTTTTTTGATTCCTTTGTCGATAGTGTTGTTAAGTAAGTAATGGATGGTAATACAAATTTCATGGGCCTCATTTTTGCTGGTTTCGCAGGCACATACAAGTAATGTTATTAATATAACATGGTTTATTATGAAAATCAGAAATATGTAAAGATATTCTTTATCAAAAATAATGCGTATCCCATTTTGCCAACGCACAACATAGAAGTACAATTCAAAAGTGATATCAGAAAAGATCATGACCATAGTAGCAAGAATTTGCAGACTAAAAGTTGCGTTCAGCATTTGCATTGTGTCACTGACCATTAGATGCCACTTCTTCAGAGTCTTAAGTTTTATTATCAAAAATTGATTCCTCTGCATGAGGCCAATCATAGAGATACATGACTTTGCATCATTTATCATAATCTTTTGCATATGAGCCAGATTGTCATTAATATTCTTGAAACAAGCTTTTAGTACATAAACGCAATTTACGTACAGCATATTTATTTGAATTATCGACAGGACACCATATAATGTGAATACCATGACCAAGCCATTTAGATAGCAGAAAAACTTCACTTTAGGAAGAATTATGCATGTGCTCACAGTAAAATAAATGGTGCACAAGATGTCTTTGATGTGGATTAATTTGGACAGTTTTTGATATGACTTCGATGGTAATTTCAAAGAGATCTTCAAAATAATGTTTAGCAAGCGTATTCGCGGACCGCTCAAGATATGAGTGATAATCGTTATGAAACAGCTGACCATAAAGAAGCAGACAGACTCAAGAGTTCTGTTCATGGTTCTCAAATTGATTTTAGAAAATAGATCGTGAATAATTATTCCATTACAAATGCACAAAATGCAGATAACGACGGATGACAGGATGTAGTGCAGTTTCGAAATCTCGAAAGTCAACGAGTTCATCTTGTACGGAAACATTCCTAGAATTCGGCAAAAGGTGAAACAGGGATACATCAAGGAATGGAAGTCCTTTGCATGAAACAGTCTCCATTTTTTTAACATTTTGTCCTTAGTATATCCTTTCGAACTGAATGTAATTAGCAGAAATTCATGAGTGATTAATCAATATTATCAAATATTATAATCTATTGGTCAAATGTTATTAATTTGATCTCTTTCCAAACTCTCACGTTATACACTCGACAAGTTTAATTTTTAAACTACGACTAATTGTTGCATCAAGCAAGAGCTGAGGAAATAATTTGTTAGTCGTGAAGTAACCATGGCATTCTTCGATCGGCATTTGTCATTCTGTAATTCATAAAGAGTAAGTTGTATAATGGAATTCATTGCATAAGTGCTGTACTATGTCTGTGTATAAATTGTGTGTATAAAATAATAGAAAAGGCAGTATCATTTATTCTCGTCTTTCTTATTGTGATAAAGACCAAGAGTGCTTTGTGAATTGATTTTGGATAAAAGCGTAAATTTTGTTGAGCCAGAATGCAAAGTAAATTTATAAATACTAAAAATTTTAGTGACTGAGAAAACATAACATTATTTAATATTAATAATTATACTTTTCCATATTGTATTTTCTAATGCCAACGTAACGTAACGTATAATATATCATTAGAGACAGCAAGGTAATACACAATATTAATATATTTTTATGTGAAATATACTACACTTCTATTGATTAACTTATATTTCCATTAATTTCTTTAATTCAAATGTAAAATAAATTTAGAAAATAATATTAATATTGGTTATTGAAGCAATACCTTTCTTAGAAATTAATTCATTAATTTTTTTATAATTTATAAACAATATGCGTGTAATTATGTAAAATATAATAAATGTTTATCTATTACTGATGAAACATAGAAAAAGATTGTGTTCTAATACATTTATATAATCGTCAGATTCTATATAAACAGAGAAAACACCATTTGCCTATGTTGAATTAATAAATCTTTTCTTACATTAATAAATTATTTGTGCATTATAGACTTTCCATCACAAGAATGTGACATAATCAAGAATTGTGTCAATATCAACGTGTACGTCGTGATGCTGCCCGTCATCTAAAAATGAAATAAAAAATAGAAGCAATGTAAATGTTGTTAGTTAATGTAAATAATTAATTACTTACTGCTACAAAAAGACTCGCATCTACAGTAAGACCTTTCGTCGAGAATGAATTTTTGCAATGCAATATTTGTAAAGAAAACAGATGTAACTGCGAAATCAGATTGCAAAATATGAAAACGTAAAATAATAGATCAATGCTTTTATACTTTAGTAAAGTTAATTAAGAAATATTTGCATTAACGTACAATACATTTTTAGAAGAATGAAATTATAACTTTATTACCTTGCCTTTGACTTCTTTATCGTTAGTGTTGTTAAGTAGGTCGTGAACGGTGGTACGAATTTCTTGGGCTTGATTCTTGTTGGTCTCGCAAGCCCATACAAGTAACGTTATTGGCGTAACAACACATATTATGACCATCAAATTTACGTCAAGGAACTCCTTATTAAAGATTAAGCCATTTTGCCAGCGCACAATATCGAAGTACAGTTCAAAAGTGATGTCAGAAAACACCATAACTGCAATAGCAAGAATTTGCAGACTAAAAATTGCATTTAACATTTGCACTGTATTGCTAACCATTAGATGCCACTTTTTCAAAAGCTGAAGTTTTATTATTAAAAATTGATTTTTCGGCATATGGACGATTGAAGGAACACATAATTTTGTATCATTTGGAATAAGCTTTTGCATATGATTCAAATTGTCATTAATATCCTTGAGACAGGCTTTTAATACCAAAGCACAATTTATGTATAGCGTATTCATTTGAAATAACAAAAGGATGCAGTATATTAAGAACGCTATGGCCGGAAGATTTAGAAAGTGAAAAAACTTTGTTTTAGGAAGAGTTACACATATGTGTATAACCAAGATAATGGTACACAGGATGTCCTTAATGTGGATCAATCTGGATAACTTTTGATATGATTTTGAAGATAATTTCGAAGAGACCTTCAAAATAGTCTGTAGCACGCACATTCGCGGACCGCTTAAGACATGCGTGGTGATCATTACGAAACAGCTGAGCATAAAGAAGTAGACATATTCGAGAGTTCTGTTCATGCTTTCCAAATTGATTTTAGAGAATAGGTCGTGAATCACTATTCCGTTACAAATGCATAAAATGCAGACAACGATGGATGACAGGATATATTGCAATTTTGAAAGCTCGAAAGTTGAAGATTTAATCCTGTACGGAAACATTCCGAGAATTCGGCAAAAGGTGAAACAGGTGTACATTAAAGATTGAAAGTCCTTTGCTTGAAACAGCCTCCATGTTTTTAACTTTTTGTCCTTAGTATATCCTTTCATTTTCGAACTGAACATAATTAGCAGAAAATCATGAATGATTAATAATATTATAATCTATTCATCCAAAGTTATTAATTTGGTTATACAAGTATGTAAACTGATCTCTTTCCAAGTTGTACACTCGACAAGTTTAATTTTTAAACTACGACTAAATGTTGCATCAAGCAAAAGCTGAGGAAATAGTTTGTTAGTCGTGAAGTAACCATGGCATTCTTCGATCGGCATTTATAATTCTGTTATTCATAAAAGAGTAAGTTGTATAATGAAATTCATTGCATAATTATTGTACTATGACTGTGTATAAATTGTGTGTGTAAAATAAAGAGTAGAAAAGGAAGTATTATTTAAGAGTGCTTTATAAATTGAATTTTGATAAAGCGTAAATATTGTTAAGCCAAAATGCAAAGTATATTAATAAATATTAAAAATTTTAGTGACGGAGCAAACTTAACACTATTTAATAATAATAATTACACGTTTTCATATTGTATTTTCTAATGTAACACATTCTAACATAATGTAAAATAAATTATTATAAACATCCAGGTAATGTACAATATTAATATGTTTTAATACATTTATATAATCGTCAGATTCTATGTAAACATAAAAAACACTATTTGCCTATATTGAATCAATATATCTTATCTTACATTAATAAATTAATTGTGCATTATAAACTTTCCATCACAAGAATGTGACGTAATCAAGAATTGTATCAATATCAACATGTACGTCGTGATGCTGCCCGTCATCTAAAAACGAAATAAAAAATAGAAACAGTGCAAATGTTATTAGTTAATGTATATAATTGATTACTTACTGCTGCAAGAAGAGTCGCATCTACAGTAAGACCTTTCGTCGAGAATGAATTTTTGCAATGCAATATTTGTAAAGAAAACAGATGTAACTGCGAAATCAGATCGCAAAATATGAAAACATAAAATAGATCAATGCTTTTATACTTTAGTAAAGTTAATTAAGAAATATTCGCATACAATGCATTTTTAGAATTATGAAATTATAACTTTATTACCTTGTCTTTGACTTCCTTATCGCTAGTGTTGTTAAGTAGGTCGTGAACAGTGGTACTAATTTCTTGAGCTTGATTTTTGATGGTCTCGCAGGCCCATACAAGTAATGTTATTAGCACAACATAATATATTATGACAAAAAACATTACGTCAAGAAACTCCTTATCAAATGTAAAGCGTATCCCATTTTGCCAGCGCACAACATAGAAGTACAGTTCAAAAGTGATGCTAGAAAACACCATAACTGCAGTAGCAAGAATTTGCAGACTAAAAATTGCATTCAACTTTTGAACTGTATCGCTAATTTTTAGGTGCCACTTTTTCAAAAGTTGAAGTTTTATTATTAAAAATTGATTTTTCGGCATATGGCTGATTGTAGGAACGCATGATTTTGTATCATTTAGAATAAGTTTTTGCATATGAACCAGATTGTCGTTAATATTCTTGAAACAGACTTTTAATACAATAGTACAATTTACGTATAGCGTATTCATTTGAAATACCAAAATGATGCAGTGTACTGATAACACTATGACCGGAAAATTTATATAGTGAAAAAACTTTGTTTTAGGAAGAATTACACATATGTCTATAACCAAGAAAATGGTACACAGAATGTCCTTTACGTGGATTAATCTGGATAACTTTTGATATGACTTTGAAGATAATTTTGAAGAAACCTTCAAAATAGTCTGTAGTACGCGCATTCGCGGACCGCTTAAGACATGCGTGATAATCATTATTAAACAGCTGAGCATGAAGAAAAAAATACCCTCAAGAGTTCTGTTCATGCTTATGATGTTGATTTTAGAAATTACATCGTGAATGACTATCCCGTAACAAATGCACAAAATGCAGATAACGACAGATGACAGGATGTAGTGCAGTTTCGAAATCTCGAAAGTCGAAGAGTTGATCTTGTATGGAAACATTCCGAGAATTCGGCAAAAGGTGAAACAAGGGTACATTAAGGATGGGAAGTCTGTTGCGTGAAACAATCTCCATCTTTTTAACATTTTGTCCTTAGTATATCCTTTCAATTTCGAACTGAATATAATTAGCAGAAATTTATGAGTGATTAAGAATATTATAATCTATTGGCCAAATATTGTTAATTTGGTTGTACTAGTATGTACACTCATCTCTTTCCACGTTCTACACTCGACAAGTTTAATTTTTAAACTACGTCTAATTGTTGCATCAAGCAAAAGCTAAAGAAATAATTTGTTAGTCGTGCAGTAACCATGGCATTCTTCGATCGGCATTTATCATTCTGTAATTCATAAAAGAGTAAGTTGTATAATGGAATTCATTGCATAATTATTATACTATGACTGTGTATAAATTGTGTGTTTAAAATATAGAGTAGAAAAGGTAGTACCATTTCTGCTGTTTTTTTATTTTGATAAAGACCAAGAGTGCTTTATAAATTAAATTTTTATAAAAGCGTAAACTTTGTTGAGTCAAAATGCAAAGTATATTAATAACTATTAAAAATTTTAATGACGGAGTAAACTTAACACTATTTAATAATAATGATTACACTTTTCCATATTGTATTTTCTAATGCAAAACATCGTAACATAACGTATAATATATTATTATAGACAACCAGGTAATGTACAATATTAATATATTTTTATGTGAAATATACTACACTTCTATTGATTAATTTATACTTTCATTAATTTCGTTAATTCAAATGTAAAATAAATTTAGAAAATAATATTAGTATTGGAGTTCATAGTATTATTGAAGCAATATCTTTCTTAGAAATTAATTCATTAATTTCTTTACAATTTATAAACAATATGCCTGTAAGTATGTAAAATATAATAAATATAATATTTATCTATTATTGATGAAACATAGAAAAAGATTGTGTTCTAATACATTTATATAACCGTCAAATTCTATGTATATAAACATAGAAAACACCATTTGCCTATGTTAAATTAATATATCTTATCTTACATTAATAAATTAATTGTGCATTATAGACTTTCCATCATAAGAATGTGACGTAATCAAGAATTGTATTAATATTAACATATGCGTCGTGATGCTGCCCGTCATCTAAAAACGAAATAAGAAATAGAAGCAATGTAAATGTTATTAGTTAATGTATATAATTGATTACTTACTGTTGCAAGAAGAGTCGCATCTACAGTAAGACCTTTCGTCGAGAATAAATTTTTGCAATGCAATATTTGTAAAGAAATTACATGTAACTGCGAAATTAGATCGCAAAATATGAGAACGTAAAATAGATCAATGCTTTTATACTTTAGTAAAGTTAATTAAGAAATATTCGCATTTACGTACAATGCATTTTTAGAAGTATGAAATTATAACTTTATTACCTTGTCTTTGATTTCCTTATCGCTAGTGTAAGTAGATCGTGAACGGTGGTACGAATTTCTTGAGCCTGATTCTTGCTGGTCTCGCAGGCCCATACAAGTAACATTATTAGCATAACATTATATATTATGATAATAAAAATTGCGTCAAGGAACTCATTATCAAAGATAAAGCGTATCCTATTTTGCCAGTGCACAACATAGAAATACAGTTCAAAAATGATGTCAGAAAACACCATAACTGCAGTAGTAAGAATTTGCAGACTAAAAATTGCATTCAACATTTGCACTGTATTGCTAACCATTAGATGCCACTTTTTCAAAAACTGAAGTTTTATTATTAAAAATTGATTTTTCGGCATATGACCAATTGTAGGAACTCATGATTTTGTATCATTTAAAATAAGCTTTTGCATATAAACCAGATTGTCATTAATATTTTTGAAACAGGCTTTTAATACAAAAGTACAATTTATGTACAGCGCATTCATTTGAAATACTAAAAGGATGCAGTATATTGAGAACGCTATGGCCGGAAGATTTATATAGTGAGAAAACTTTGTTTTAGAGAGAGGAAGAGTTACATATATGTGTATAACCAAGAAAATGATACACAAGATGTCTTTAACGTGAATCAATCTGGATAACTTTTGATATAACTTTGAAGGTAATTTCTTAGAAACCTTCAAAATAGTCTGTAGTACGCGCATTCGCTTATACGTGATAATCATTATTAAACAGCTGAGTATAAAGAAACAGACACACTCAAGAGTTCTGTTCATGCTTATGATGTTGATTTTAGATATTTGATCGTCAATGACTATCCCATTACAAATGTACAAAATGCAGATAACGACGGATGATAGGATGTATTGCAGTTTTGAAATCTCGAAAGTCGAAGCGTTGATCTTGTACGGAAACATTCCGAGAATTCGGCAAAAAGTGAAACAGGGATACATCAAGGATTGGAAGTCTGTTGCGTGGAACGGCTTCCATCTTTTTCACATTTTGTCTTTAGTATATCCTTGGATTTTCGAATTAAACGTAGCAGAATTTAATAGAATTTAGCAGAATTTAAAACTTAACAGAAATTCATGAGAGAATAACAATTTATATTATAATCTATTCACAAAATGTAAGTAATACATTTTAGTTACATAAGTGTGTAACTGATATGTATATATACATATAATAAATTCTTTTCTTGTTCTACATTCAATGAGTTTAATTTTAAAACTACGAGTAAATGTTACATCCAGGAAAAAGTAAAAAAATTATTTGTTAGTCGTAAAGTAACCATGGTATTCTTCAGCATTTATTATTCCTTAATGCATAAAGAGATAAATTACATAATGGAATGCAATGTATAATTGATGTAACATGACACTGTTGGGAATTGTATGTACACATAAGAAATAAAAAATATAATTTAGGAAGTATCATTTATTCTTATCTTGCTGATTTTGATAAAAAATATGCGAGTGGTTTATGAATTGTATTTGTATAAAAGAATAAATTTTGTTAAGCCAAAATGCAAAGTAAATTATTAAATGTTCCAGTAATAGGAAAAATTTAAAGCATATTATTAATAATAAAAATAATAACGCTTTCTATATTTGTGTTATCGATTTAATATCAAACATAACATTTCTTACAATATATTAATTTTTTATCTGAAATAATTTTGTATTAATTAATTGATACTTTTAATTGTTTTTATTTTGATAAAAGCTGTTTAAAAAATATTAGTATAAGTTTAAAACAATACCTTTCTTACAGATAAATTTTTTACAAACAATTTTACAAACATTTATAAATATGCATATAAATTAGTAAAATATATTAAGTATTTTTTAATATTAATGAAACATTGAAAAATTGTGTATTACATTTATACATGCGTGTTATATGTATGAAAGATTCTAAAAGTCTGAAAACCATTTATCTTTCTTCGATTAATATATCTAATTTTATTACTTTATATGTCACTAAATCATTTATTGCGTAATATTGCTTATAGATTTTCCATCACAAGAATGTGATGTAATTAAAAATTGTATTAATATCAACGAGTATGTCGTGATGCTGCCCGTCATCTAAAAATGAAAAATTTAAACTGCTTAAATGTTATTAGTTAATGTAAATAATTGATTACTTACCGCTGCGAGAAGAGTCGCATCTATAGTAAGACCTTTAGTCATAAATGAATTTTTGCAATGCAATGTTTGTAGAGAGAACAAATGTAACTGCAATTTCAGATCACAAAACGTGAAAACATAAAATTGAAAAACATTCTTATACTTTAGTATAAGAATGTTTTTCAATTTTATGTTTTCACGTTTTTATAGTTAATTAAAAAATAATCGTAATAACATGAAATACATTTTCAGAAAAATAAAATTATAACTTTATTACCTCGTCTTTGATTTCCTTATCGCTAGTGTTATTAAGTAGGTCGTGAATAGTCGTACGGATTTCTTGAGCCTGATTTTTGCTGGTCTCGCAAGCCCACACAAGTGGTATTATTAACATAAAATGATATGTTATGGTCATAAAAATTACGTCAACAAATTCCTTATCACAACTAATATGTATTCCATTTTGCCAGCTTACAATGTGGAAGTATATTTCAAAAGTGATATCAGAAAATACCATGACTACAATAGCGAGATTTTGCAAACTAAAAATTACGTTCAGCAATTGTACTGTTTCGTTAACCATTAGATGCCACTTTTTCAAGGTCTTGAGTTCTTTTAGCAAAAAATGATTTCTCTGCATATGATCGATCGTAGGGATACATGATTTTGTATCATTTATCATAAGCCTTTTCATATGAGTCAGATTATCGTTAATATTCTTGAAACAGGCTTTTAATACATAAATACAATTTATGTATAGCGTATTCATCTGAAATACCAAAAAGACACAGTATACGAAGAATATTATTGCCAGGGCACTCAGATTGTAAAGAAATTTTGTTTTAGGAATAGAATCACATATTTGCACAACTACGATAATGGTACTTAAGATATCCTTAACGTAGATCCATTTGGACAGCTTTTTATATGACTTTGGAGATAATTTCGAAGAAACTTTCAAAATAGTCTGTAGCAATTGCATTCGCGGACCGCACAAAACATGCGTGATGATCATAATGGAACAGTTGAGCATAAAGTAACAAACGGTCTCAAGAGTCCTGTTCGTGCTTCGTAAGTCGATTTCAGAAATTAGATCGTGTATGATTATCCCGTTACAAATACACAAAATGCAGGTAATGACGGATGACAGGATATACTGCAATTTTGAAATCTCAAAAGTCGAAGAGTTGATCTTGTACGGAAACATTCCGAAAATTCGACAAAAAGTGAAACAGGGATACATCAAGGATTGGAAGTCTGTTGCGTAGCATAGCCTCCATCTTTTGCACATTTTGCCCTTAGTATTTTGCCTTTGAATTTTAGAACTGAATGTACTTATTAGAAAATTAGAGAATAACAATCTATATTATAATCTATTGCCCAAAAATTAATTACACAAGTGAGTAAACTATTATACAAACTCTTTCCACGTTCTACACTCAATGAGTTTAATTTTAAAACTACGAGCAAATGTTGCTTCAAGCAAAAGCTAAAGAATTTATTTGTTAGCCATGAAGTAACCATGGCATTCTTCGATCGGCATTTATTATTCTTTAATGATTAAATGGATAAATTGCATAATGGAATGCAATGCCTAATTGTTGTAATATATAACTATGCTATAAATTGTGTGTGCACATAAAAAAAGGAAGTAGAATTTAGGAAGTATCATCATTTTCTTGTCTTGTTCATCTTATGGTATTAAAACGAGAATTGTTTTATCAATTGAATCTAGATAAAGATTCTAGATAAGATTGAACTTTGCTGATCGAAAATGCACAAAGTACATTCGTAGATAAATATTAAAATTTATATTGGTAGAGGCGTTTCACAATTTAATAATTACTCAAATATCGTAGAATTAATCATAATGAAGATTTCAATATTACTCCTATTCAGTCCTCAGCAGTAAATTTTGATTTTTAGTAGAGTGACAAATCACTCAAGCATTGCATAAATTTTTTTTATTCTTTCAGAGAACGTTTTACAGAAATAAACGAAAGTGTACTCTCTAAATCAGTATGATATTTAGATAGTACACTTTCATTCATTTCTGTCTTACTAAACTAATGTCGAGCATTGTAGAACGATATTTATTATGTCAAACAACAACTTATGATACTAATAAATCTTTTATCCGAAAGAAATTCTATACTTCGTACTGATTTACTAATACTTCCAGTAAGTCTTTTAATTTTTAACGATAAGAGACGTTGAACAAATCAAATTGGTGTGAGTTTTAAAACAAAATCGTCATTAAAAATTAATTCATAACGATTTATAATTAAGAGTAAACATATAAATAAGTTACGATCTATAATTAACAGTAAACATAAAAATAAGTTAAATATAATGAAAATTTAAATATTAATGTAAACATAGGCAAATATCTCATTTCAATACATTTATTTTTGTATATACATACGAGACATTTTACACACACACATAGAGAAGGCCGATTACCATTCTTCGATAAATATACTTTTTTTGTACATATTATTGTATTACTTATGTATTAGTGTTTATTGATCTTCCATCGCAAGAATGTGACGTCATTAAGAATTGTATTAATATCAACATGTACGTCGTGATACTGCCTACCATCTAAAGGCGAAAAAAAATCACAATATACATTTCATTAATTGGAGTAAATATTTGAGTACTTACTGTCGTGAGAAGCGTTGTATCTACAGTGAGACCTTTCACAGAAGATGTATTCTTGCAATGTAACATTTGTAAAGAAAACAGCTGCAGCTACAATGTCAGATTGTAAAATAATTAAATACAGTAACGACGACATACTATTGAAAAATGCACTACATTTTAAATGTTAAAAAAATCGTATTAGTATGTACACATTTAGTAAAATATATATGAAATTACAACTACAACTACCTCGTCTTTGATTTCCTCATTGCTAGTATTGTTATGTAGATCGTGAATGGTGGTACGAATCTTTTGGACTTCATTCTTGCCGGTCTCGCAGGCACACACAAGTAGTATTATTAGCATAATATGATATATTTCTATTACGATAATATAAATTACGTCAAGATATTCTTTATTAAAAATAATGCGTATCCCATCTTGCCAGCGTACAATATAAAAGTACAATTCAAAAGTAATATTAGAAAAAGCTATGATTATAGTAGCAATAATTTGCAGACTAAAAATTATGTTCAGCATTTGCATCGTATTGCTAACCATTAGATGCCATTTCTTCAGGGTCTTGAGCTCTATTAGCAAAAATTGATGTCTCTGCATGTATCCAATCAATGTGGGAATACATGGTTTTGTATCGTTTATCACGAGACTTTGCAAATTGCCTAGATTGTCATTAATATTTTTAAAACAAGCATTTAAAACGTAAATACAATTTATGTATAGCATATTCATATGAAATATCAGCAAGATACAGTATAATGAGAATATCTTTATCAGGAAATTGAAATGGTCAAAAAGCTGTTCTTTAGGAAAAGTTACAAATAGTTGCACAATCAGAATAATAGTACCTAAGATGTCCTTAACGTGGATCGATCTGGACAGAGTCTGATATGACTTTGGAGGTAATTTCGAAGAAACCTTCAAAATAGTCTGTAGCAAGCGCATTCGCGAACCGCTCAAAAAATGCGTAATGATAATTATGAAACAGCTTAGCATATAGAAACAGACAGCCTCAAGATTTTTAATCATACTTCCCGAGTTGATTTTAAAAATTACATCATGGATGAATGTTCCGTTATAAACGGAGCAAATGCAAATAACGATGGATGACAGGATGTACTGCAGTTTCGAAGCTTCGAAAGTTGAAGAGTTGATCTTGTACGGAAACATTCCGAGAATTCGGCAATAGGTGAAAGAAGGATACATCAAGGATTGGAAGTCTATGGCGTGACACAAACTCCATCTTTTCCACATTTTATCCTTAATATATCTTTGGATTTTCAAACTGAACGTAATTAGCAGAAATTTATAAGTGTGAAACAATCTGTCTATATTATAATCTATTGCCGAAATGTCAATACACTTTAATTAAAACAAATGCGTAAACTGATATGTAAAAACTCTCTCTTCACGTTCTATACTCAATGAGTTTAATGTTAAAACTACGAACAAATTTTGTATCAAGCAAAAACTTATTAAAGAAGTTATTTGTTAGCCGTGAAGTAACCATGGTATTCTTCGATCGGCATTTATCATTTAATGAATAATATATTGCATAATGAAATGCAATGCCTAATTGTTGTACATATGATTGTGCTATAAATTGTGTGTGCACATAAAAAAAAAGAAATTTTATCAACAGTTTCTCGTCTTGTTCTTTTTTTTATGTTAAAATGGAAATGGTTTATGAATTGAATCTAGAATATTGAACTTTGTTGATCCAAAGAGCACAAAATATATTCATAGATATTGAAATTTATATTGACATGGCGTTTTACAATTTAATAATGATAATTACTCTAAATTTCGTAAAGTGAATCGTTATGAAGATTTCGGTAGCACTTCTAATCAGCCCTTAATAATGAATTTTGATTCTTAGTAGAGTGATAAATCACTCAAACATTGCACAAATTCAATTTTTTACATTTTTTCAGAGAACGTTTTACTGTATAAGATTTAGACTATACCTACTTTCGTCCACTTCTGTTTTACTAAATTAGTATCGAGCATCGTATAACGATATTTAATATATCAGACTCAACTTAAATTACTAATAATACATCGTTTATCTGAAAAAATTTCTGTACTTCGTATTGATTTATTAATACTTCCATTAATTCTTTTAATTTTAAAGGATAAGAGATGTTTAATAAATCAAATTGGTATGAGTTTTAAAACAAAATCCTCAGTAGAAATTGCGTGTTATAAACAGAATGTAAATAAGTTAAATATGGTAAAAACTTAAATATTAAAGTAAACATAGGCAAATATTCTATTTCAATTTATTTAAAACAATTTAATTTATGTTAATAATGCCAATAAATGAGCAAAAATTTTGGTCGTCCATATACGTAAAATCTCTTTAATTCAACATTTAACACAAATGACGTTTCGACTCTACGGAGTCCTCTTCAGTGTGCAAATTACCTTACATTTTCGGAAAGCTACGTAATAGTGTCGATATTTTTTATAATTTAAAAACGCAATAATTTCAAAAAACACAAATAACAAGTTAAAATTAGCATTACTTAAATTTATACGAGATAATTTCATATTTAAATTGTTTTAATTTATATATATATATATATATATATATATATATACATTCGAGACATTTTATATACACATAGGAAAGGCCATTTACCATTCTTAAATATAATTTTTTGTATATATTACAATATATTGTATTACTTATGTATTAATGATTATAATTTTCCATCACAAGAATGTGACGTCATCAAAAATTGTATTAATATTAACATGTACGTCGTGATACTGCCCACCATCTAAAGGCGAAAAAAATCACAATATACATTTTATTAATTGGAATAAATACTTTAGTACTTACTGCTGCGAGAAGTGTCGCATCTACAGTGAGACCTTTCACAGAAAATATATTCTCGCAATGCAACATTTGTAAAGAAAACAGCTGCAGCTACAATGTCAGATTGCAAAATAATTAAATACGGGAACGAAAATATAAAATTGGAAAACGCACTTACACTACATTTTAAATGTTAAAAATTTTTAATAATAAAAAAATCATGTTATGTATTTTAGTAAAATATAAAAGTAAAATTACAATTATAACTACCTCGTCTTTGATTTCGTCATTTTTAGTACTGTTATGTAGATCGTGAATGGTGGTACGAATCTTTTGGGCTCGATTCTTGCTGGTCTCGCAGGCCCACACAGGTACCATTATTAGCATAACATAATATATTTCTACTAAGATAATACAAGTTATGTCAATAAATTCCTTATTAAAAGTAATATGTATCCCATCTTGCCAGCGTACAGCATAAAAGTACAATTCAAAAGTGATACAAGAAAAGGCTATGACTATACTAGCAACAATTTGTAGACTGAAGATTACGTTCAGCATTTGCATCGTATTGCTAACCGTCAGATGCCATTTCTTCAGGGCCTTGAGCTCTATTAGTAAAAATTGATTTCTCTGCATGTATTCCATTAACGTGGAAACACATGGTTTTGTATGAGACTTTATTATGAGACTTTGCAAATTGCCCAAATTATCATCAATATTTTTAAGACAAGCATTTAAAACATAAATACAATTTATGTATAGCATATTCATGTGAAATATCAACAAGACACAGTATAAAGTGAATATCTTTATCAGGAAATTGAAATTGTCAAAAAGCTGTTCTTTAGGTACAGTTACAATTGCGTTCATGGTGAGGATAATGGTACCTAAGATGTCCTTAAGATGGATCGATCTGGACAACGTCTGATATGATTTCGGAGATAATTTCGAAGAAACCTTCAAAATAGTCTGTAGCAAGCGCATTCGCGAACCGCTCAAAAAATGCGTAATGATAATTACGAAACAGCTTAGCATATAGAAACAGACAGCTTCAAGATTTTTGATCATGCTTCCCGAGTTGATTTTAAAAATTACATCATGGATGAATGTTCCGTTATAAACGGAGCAAATGCAAATAACGATGGATGACAGGATGTACTGCAGTTTCGAAGCCTCGAAAGTTGTAGAGTTGATCTTGTACGGAAACATTCCGAGAATTCGGCAAAAGGTGAAACAAGGATACATTAAGGATTGGAAATCCGTGGCGTGACACAATCTCCATCTTTTGCACATTTTATCCTGAATATATCTTTAGATTTTCGAGCTAAATGTAATTAACAGAAATTCACAAGTGTATAACAATCTATATTATAATCTGTTGCCGAAATGTTATCAATTCACTTTAGTTACAAATGCGCAAGCTGATATATGTATAAAGACTCTCTCTTCACGTTCTGTGCACTCGATGAGTTTAATGTTAAAACTAAGAACAAATTTTGCATCAAGCAAAACCTGAAGAAGTTATTTGTTAGACGTAAAGTAACCATGGCATTCTTCGATCGACATTTATCAATCTTTAATGTATAAAGGAAAAAATTTCATGGAGTGCAATGTGTAATTGTTGTAACATATGACATTGCTATAAACTGTGTGTGTACACAAGGAACAAGAAGTGGAAATTAGGAAGTATTATTTATTCTTACCTTTTTCACTTTTTTTAAATAAAAAAGCGAAAGCATTTTAGCAATTTAATTTGGATAAAGGATTAAACTTTATTTATCCAAAATATACAAAGTGCATTTGTACATAAATATTAAAAGTTTTATTAACAAGGTACGTTTAACACAATTTAATAATAATAATTATGCTTTGGTCCATATTTGTGTTACTAGACTCATATTGATTGTTAAGAAATGACATTTAATATGTGAGACATGTACTTACAAAACTATATAATAATATTTCTATTTGAAAGAAGCTCTATACTTTATAATGATTTACTTTCATTAATTCTTTAAAAATTATAGGATAAAAGGCGTTTAGAAAATTGATTTGATAAAATATAAAAATTAAAACAAAATCGTCCTTAGAAATTAACTTATTATAATTTATAGGTAAACGTATAAGTAAGTTAAATACGGTAAAAATTTATATATTTATGCAAACTAGATAAATATTCGATTTTAATACATTTATATAGACGAATATACATACACCCAAGATACTTTTAGAAAAGGCCATTTATTTTTCTTTTATAAATATTCTTTATATCTATTACTGCTTTCTTTGTACATATTATTGTATTACTTATTTGTCATTGTTAGATTTTTCACTGCAAGAATGTGACGTTATCAAGAATTGTATTAATATCAACATATATGTCGTGACACTGCCCACCATCTAAAGACGAAATAAGAAATATTATAGTTACAATGTACATTTTATTAATTGGAGAAAATACTTGAGTACTTACTGCTGTGAGAAGCGTCGCATCTACAGTGAGACCTTTCACCAAAAATGTATTTTTGCAATGCAACATTTGTAAAGAAAATAGCTGCAGCTACAATTTTAGATCATAAAATAATTAAATACTAAAATACAGGAACGAAGAAGTAAAATTAAAAAACGCATTTAAACGTAAAAAAAAATCGTATTAATATACAGTAAAAATTTTTAATATTCATTTTTAATATACATATATCTTTAGTAATATATAAAGAAAATACCTCGTCTTTGATTTCCTCGTTGCTAGTATTGTTATGGAGATCGTGAATAGTGGTACGGATCACTTGTGCTTGATACCTGCCGACCTCGCAGGCCCACGCAAGTGGCATTATTAATATAACATTATATATTATGACAATAAAAATTATGTCAAGATTTTCTTTATTATATATAAAGTGTATCCCATCTTGCCACCGCACAGCATGGAAGTACATTTCAAAAGTGACATTAGAAAAAACCGTGACTATAGTAGCAACAATTTGCGGACTAAAGTTTACATTCAGCATTTGAACCGTATTATTAATCATCAAATGCCATTTCTTCAGGGTCTTAAGCTGTATTATTAAAAAATGATTTCTTTGTATGTATCCATCCAACGTGGAAACACATGATTTTGTATCATTTATGAGAGTTTGCATATGAATCAGATTGTCATTAATATTTTTAAGACAGGCATTTAAAACGTAAATACAATTTAGGTATAACATATTTATGTGAAATAATAGCTGAACACAGTATAATGTGAACACCTTGCCCAAAAATTTCATATTGTCAAAAAATTGTGCTTTAGAAACAGTTACGGATAGTTGCAAGGCCAAGAAAGTGATACCTAAGATGTCTTTGACGTGGATCCATCTGGACAGTTTTTGATATGACTTTGAGGGTAATTTCGAAGAAACCTTCAAAATAGTCTGTAGCAGGCACATTCGCGGACTGCTCAAGACATGTGTGATGATCATTATAAAACAGCAGACCATAAAGTAACAGGCAATCTCAAGATTTTGGATCGTACTTTCCATGTTGATTTTAAAAATTAGATCATGAATGAATGTCCCATTATAAATGCACCAAATGCAAACAACGATGGATGACAGGATGTAATACAGTTTCGACGTCTCGAAAGCCGAAGAATTGATCTTATACGGAAACATTCCGAGAATTCGGCAAAAGGTGAAACAGGGATACATCAAAGTTTGGAAGTCCGTGGCGTGACACAACTTCCATTTCTTCCACATTTTGTCCTTAGTGTATTCTTGCATTTTCGAACTGGACGTAATTAGCAGAAATTTAGAGTAAAACAATCCATATTATAATCTATATTTTCAATACAAACTTAGTTGCTATAAATGTGTAAACTGATATCTAAAGACTCTCTTCACGTTCTACACTCGATGAATGTAATGTTAAAACTACGAGCAAATGTTGTTTTATCAAGCACAAAAACTGAAAGAATTGTTTGTTAGTCATAAAGTAACCATGGCATTTCGGTCGGCATTTATCATTTTTTAATGCATAAATTGATCAACTGCATAATAGAGAGCGGTGCATAATTATTGTAACATAATGACTGCTATAAATTGTGTGTACATATAAGAAATACGCAGTAGAATTATAAAGTGTTATTATTCTTGTCTTGTCCATTTTTTTTTAAAGAACGAGAGCTTTTTATCAATTAAATTTAGATGGAAGATTAAACTTTGTTTATCCAAAATGTCCAAAATACATTCGTACATAAATATTAGAAGTTTCAGTGACGTTTTACACAAATTAATAATAGAAATTATACTTTCGTCCATATCTGTTCCTAAACAAATATCATAGTTTAATATATTAGACAAAAGTTTAAAATTTTAATCATATATATGTTATCCAAATGAAGTTTTATTCTTCGTAATCTAATTTATTAATATGCTTATTAAGTCTCTTAAATTTAAAGGTTAAAAGAAGTTTAGAAATTTAAATTGGTATAAGAGTTAAAACAAATCATTCTTAGAAATTAATTTATTACGATTTATAAATGATAAATATGATAATATGTCAATAAATAAAATATTAAAAATTTATATATTTTTGTGAACATAGATAACTGTCCTGTTTCTATACATTTATACACGTATATATACGCGAGAAACTGTATATAAATACAGAAAAAGCCATTTACTTTTCTTTAATAATTATTGCTTCTTTATATATGTATATATGCATTACTTATTTATTACTGATTATAGATTTTCCATCGCAAGAATGTGACGTAATCAAGAATTGTATCAATATCAACATATATGTCGTGATTTTGCCCACCATCTAAAGGCGAAAAAAATAATCATAATATTCATTTTATTAATTGGAGTAAATATTTGAGTACTTACTGCTGTGAGAAGCGTCGCATCTACAATGAAACCTTTCACCGTAAATGTATTTATGCAATGCAGCATTTGTAAAGAAAACAGCTGCAGCTACAATTTTTTAGATCACAAAATAATTAAATACTAAGATACAGGAACGAAGAAGTAAAATTAAAAAACGCATTTAAATTTCACGTTTAAATATTTAAAAAATCGTATTAATATACATTTTTAGTAAAAATTTTTAATATTCATTTTTAATATATATTTTTAGTAAAATATAAATAAAATATATCTGTAACTACCTCGCGTTTGATTCCCTCGTTGTTTGTATTGTTATGTAGATCGTGAATGGTGATACGGGTCTTTTGTGCTTGACACTTGCCGGCCTCGCAAGCCCACGCAAGTAACGTTATTAATATAACATTATATGTTATGACAATAAAAATTACGTCAAGAAATTCTTTATTATACATAATGCGTAACCCATCTTGCCACCGCACAGCATGGAAGTACGTTTCAAAAGTGATATTAGAAAAAACTAAGATTATAGTAGCAACAATTTGCGGACTAAAGTTTACATTCAGCATTTGAACCGTATTGCTAATCATCAAATGCCATTTCTTTAGGGTCTTAAGCTGTATTAGTAAAAAATTATTTTTCTGTATGTATCCATCCAACGTGGAAACACATGATTTTGTATCGTTTATGAGAGTTTGCATATGAGTCAGATTGTCATTAATATTTTTGAGACAGGCATTTAAAACGTACATACAATTTAGGTATAACATATTCATGTAAAATAATAGCTGAATGAAGTATAATGTGAACACCTTGCCCAAAAATTTCATATTGTCAAAATACTGTGCTTTAGAAACAATTACGGATAGTTGCAAGGCCAAGAGAATGATACCTAAGATGTCTTTGACGTGGATCCACCTGGACAGCTTTTGATATGACTTTGAGGGTAATTTTGAAGAAACCTTCAAAATAGTCTGTAGCAGGTGCATTCGCGGACCGCTTAAGATATGCGTCATGATCATTATGAAACAGCCGACCATAAAGAAACAGGTTATCTCAAGGTTTCTGATCGTGCTTTTTAAATTAATTTTAAAAATTTCATGAATGAATATTCCATTGTAAATGCAGCAAATGAAAACAACGATGGATGACAGGATGTAATATAGTTTCGAAGCCTTGAAAGCCGAAGAATTGATGTTATACGGAAACATTCCGAGAATTCGGCAAATGATGAAACAAGGATACATCAAGCTTTGAAAGTCCGTGGCGTGACACAACTTCCATCTTTTCCACATTTTGTTCTAGTGTATCCTTAGATTTTCGAATTGGACGTAATTAGCAGAAATTCAGTAAATAAATTCAGTAAATAACAGTAAACCATTTTATATTACAATCTATTGCCGAAATGATATCAATAGACTCTAGTTGAAACATACGTATAAACCGATGTTTAAGATTCTCTCTGCACGTTCTATACTCGACGAGTTTAATATTAGAACTACGCAAATTGTTGCACTGAGAAAAAAATGAAGAATTTATTTAATTTGTTATTTGTTTAGTAACCATGACATTTATCAATCGACGTTTATCATTCTTTAATATTTAAAGAGATGAATTTAATTGTAGTGTGTAATGTGCATAGTTGTTGTAACATATGTCATTGTTATAAACCACGCATATAAGAAATAGGAAGTTAAAATTAGAAAATATTGTTTATTTTTGTTTTATTTATTTTTACTAAAAAATGACGAGAGCGTTTTATCAATTGAATTTGGATAAAAGATTAAACTTTGCTGAGTATGCACAAAGTACATTCGTAACAAAATATTATAATTTTTAATGTGACATGGAACATTTTACATAAATTAATAATAATAAATACACTTTCGTCCATATCTATGCTACTAAACTGTTATCAAGCATTATAGAATGACATTTAATATATCAGATAAAAAATTAAAGTACTAACGTTACATCTTTTATTTGAAAGAATCTCTATACTTCATAATGATGTACTAATACTCCTATAATTCTTTTTTATAGAATAACAGATGTTTAGAAAATTAAATTGAAGTGTTAAAAGAAAATTTACCTTAGAAATTAATTTATTACAATTTATAAATCGTAAATACGTAAATAAATTAGATATGGTAAAAATTTATATATTAATGCACATATGGAGAAATATTTCGTTTTTAGTATATACATTTAAATATGTATATACATGGACGCGAGTATTTGTTAAACGTAGAAAAAACATTTACTCTTCTGTGATAAATGTTGGTTCTTTCACAAATATTATTGTATTACTTATCTCTTACTGATTATAGATTTTTCATCGCAAGAATGTGACGCCATCAAGAATTGTATTAATATTAACATGTACGTCGTGATATTGCCCACCATCTAGAGCGAAAAAAATAGTCACAATATACATTTTATTAATTTGAGTAAATACTTACTGTTGCGAAAAGCGTCGCATCTACAGTGAGACCTTTCACAAAAAATGTATTCTCGCAATGCAACATTTGTAGAGAAAACAGTTGCAGCTACAATGTCAGATCGCAAAATAATTAAATACAGTAACGAAGACGTAAAACAGAAAAATGCACTTATACTACATTTAAGATTCCTGAGTAGTTAGCCTAGAACTTCGCATTGGTGGTGGCGATGTAATATCACGAAAAATATTAGAACTAATAGGCGTGAAAAATGGCGTGTTGACAATGAAACTTTGTCTTGCATGTTATTACGTATTTCATTGTGAACATGCGATTTGTCACATATTAATCAAATTCGCAAAAATGAGCCATAAGAAAAATTATGTTTGAATTTTATATGTAAATGGATATTTTTTACTTTTTTCTATAGCTGTCCATTTTTCTGCTTGAATAGGTTTTAAAAGTGTTTAAAGCGTCATCATTATTTTGTTTTACTCAAATTCTGTTTATTTAAAATGGCAACAAACTTTTATTATTTTTTGCTTGATGACGTCACAATTTCAATATGGTCACTGCTCAGGAGCCTTAAATGTTGAAACAATCGTGTTAATATACATTCTTTTTAGTAAAATATATAAATAAAATTACATCTATAACTACCTCGTCTTTGATGTCCTCATTGCTAGTATTATTATGTAGATCGTGGATGATGGTACGGATCTCTTGGGCTTGATTCTTACCAGTCTCGCAGGATCATACAAGTAGCGTTATTAGTATAACATAATATGTTATTCTCATTATAAATATATCAAAAAGATGCTTATCAAAAATAATGCATATCCCATCTTGTCACCGCACAGCGTAGAAATACAATTCAAAAGTAATGTTAGAAAAAGCTATGACTATAGTAGCAACAATTTGCAGAGTAAAGATTACGCTCAGCATTTGCTAACCATCAGATGCCATTTCTTCAAGATCTTGAGCTCTATTAGTAAAAATTGATTTCTCTGCATGTATCCAATCAACGTGGGAATACACGAACGTGGTTTTGTATCGTTTACTACAAGACTTTGTATATGAATCAGATTGTCATTAATATTTTTGAGAGAGGCATTTAAAACGTAAATACAATTTAGATATAACATATTCATGTGAAATATCATCAGGATGCAGTATATTGAAACCATGAGCACAAAATTCATACTGTCAAACTCTATTTTAGGAAAAATTACGAGTAGTTGCACGATGAGGATAATCGTATCTAAGATGTCTTTGACGTGGATCGATTTTTGAAGAAACCTTCAAAATAGTTTGTATAGCAAGCGCATTCGCAGACTGCTGAATACATGATGATCATTATCAAACAGCTGAGCATACAGAAACAGTCTCAAGATTAGAAGGTAGCCTCAAGATTTTTAATCATGCTTTCCGAGTTGATTTTAAAAAGCATTTCACGAATGAATGTACCTTTATAAACACAGCAAATACAAATAACGATGGATGATAAACTATAGTACAGTTTAGAAGTTGAAGAGTTGATCTTGTACGGAAACATTCCGAAAATTCGGCATAAAATGAAACAAGGATACATCAAAGATTAGTCCGTGGCAAAGGAAGTCCGTGGCATGACACAACCTCCATCTTTTCCACATTTTGTCGTTAGTATATCCTTGGATTTTCGCACTGAAGATAATTAGCAGAAATTTGTAAGTGTGAAACAATATATATCATGATCTATTGCTGTAATGTTAACAATACGCTTTTGTTAAAACAGATGTGTTAACTGATATGTAAAAATTCTCTTCTCACGTTCTACACTCGATGAGTATGATGTTAAAACTGCGAACCAATGTTACATCAAGAAAAATTGAAGAAGTTATTTGTTTGTCGTAAAGTAACCGTGGCATTCTTCGATCGGCATTTGTTATTCTTTAATTCAGAAATGGATGAATTCCGTAAAGAAATCCAATGAATTTTGTAACATATGACTAATTACATTATGTGTGCACATATGAAATAGGCAGTATAACGTAACTTTAAAAAATTTCATTAAGAGGCTATTAAGTCGTCATTTGTACTAACTAAACAGTGACTTACAGACATATGATTTTGTATACGTAGAACTATGAAACATCCAAACGTCATATTACTATATCAATATCACGTGCATACATACGGATTTTTCACGTTCGTCGAAAAAATTGGTTACTACACATAGAAACCAATAGAAATCATTCATGATAGTAACATTCAAAATTGTTTATATTTCAGAAACGATTGAATTTTCGATGTACGTTTGCTAAGGCCTTTTTATTCAATGTGGTGTGTACTATTTGCTATAAATGTTATATATCTTTTTTGAATATCTTATCTTAATCCTGTAAGTATTACAAGTATTTATGTTATAATCTATCTCAAGAGTAATAAATGTCGATCGAAAAACGTCATGGTTATTTTATGACTAACAAATGACTTTTTAATCTTTATCTACTTGACGCATTTGCACGTAGTTTTAAACTTGAGTTCATTGAGTGTAGACTTAGAGACTAATACGTAGACACACTTATTACGAAGACTTGAAGGTTGCATTTAAAAGAGAAATTTTCGAAATCACATCTACATTAATATTAAAAAGTATACAATTAATAACATAGGCTGTAAATTATGATATAAAGTGTTTTCTCGCCTGAATTTCTGCTAATTATATTTAGATTGAAAATTCAACTATGGTATACATCAAGAGCAAAATGCGAAAGAGGTGGCGGCTGTTTCACGCTACGGACTTCCAATTATTAATGTATCCCTGCTTCTTCATTTGTCGTGTTCTTGGTATATTTCCATACAAGATCAACACTTCAACCTTTGAATTTTCAAGACCGCGCTACATCATATCAACCGTGGTTGTCTGCGTCTTCTGTGGTCTTGATTTGTTATTCATTTATGGTATTATCACTTCTAAAATCATTTTTGGAGATGTAAAGAATCTTAAAATTATTGCTTACTGTACGGCGTCCTGTTTCGTAATGATCATCACGCTTGTTTTGAGCGGTCCGCGAATGTACTTACTACAAACTCTAATGGAGATCTCTTCAGAATTATCTTTGAAATCGTATAAAAAACTGTCCAGATTAATCCATGCCAAAGATATCTTGGGTAATATCTTAATGATCACACAAATGTGTATATATTTTATTAAAAATCAAATGTTTGAAAGCAACTATGTGATTGTTATAGCCATAGTCACTATATACTTGTCGCTGCTGCAGTTTCAGATACTTATGTTATACATAAATTGTGTTTGTATATTAAAGGAATGTTTTAAAAGTATTAATGACAATCTAGTACATATGCAGAGGCTCATGGTAAATGATACAAAATCATGTGGCTCCGGTTTGATCTATCACGTGCAGAGAAATAAATATTCACTTAAAAAACTGAAGACTTTGGAAAGGCGGCATCTGGTGATCAGCGACACTGTGCAAAAATTGAACATAATTTTTAATACACACCTTCTTGCTACAATATATATATCACTTTGTGCTATCACTATTGAAATGTATTCCTATTTAGTATACTGGCAAGATGGGATATTTATTAATATTGATGTGCACTTTCTCGTCGCACTTTTAACGTCAATAATAAATTATGTTATAAAAATATTGCTACTTGTTTGGGCCTGTGAAACTGGCAAGAAACAAACCCAAGAGATCAAAACCACCATTCATGACCTACTTAATAGTACGAATGATAAGGAACTGAAATATGAGGTAAGGATGTAATTTTATCTTTGCATTAGCCTGAAAATGACTTGTATGCTAACGTGACGTCAAACATTAAATCTATTAAATTGTATTTATCATTTCTATTGTTTCATTTCTGCTTTCCGTT
>QKQZ01033966.1:0-10108 GCA_003595255.1 Solenopsis fugax
CGAATCGAGAAACGGGATGGACGTCGGCGGCGGCACCGGCCTCGTATTAATCACTCCGCTGCAGACAGAGCGCGTGGCAGATAACGTTATCGCGTCGGTTTCTATTACGCCGTAACACTTTCCGAAGCGAAGGGGTCGACCGATAGCGGCCGGCAGAAACTCGCGCCCGTTCGTTCGTCTACTCTGCAATTTATGAATGCGCGGCCGCTTACATATTTGCGAGCAGCGCGTTTCGCGTCCGCTCTTTCCTCACGGTTTTATTCCTCGAAACGCGATGAGACCCGCGACGAGAGAATATATATATATATCTAGATGCAGACTATACGGATCGCGTTAATTCTCAAGCCCCGAGGGGACTATTACGAAACGCATCATCGAGCTAACCATAAATCCGATTCTGTTGCGTTTTCGCTCTGTAAATAATATTATCACGTGATAATAACTTTCATTATAAATAACGGTATATTTTGAATTAATAATTTTTAAACATAGAACGTGTAGCTCATGAAAGCGGACGCGTTATCATGTTTTTCCGATTCATCACTGCAATTTCTCCGGTATCATCACACATCATCATTGTATTCCAGAATAAATAAGAACATAAATGTTCCTCATCATTATTATATTCCAGAATAAATATAAACATTTTTAAATCTGCTTTAACATTTATATCGCGGCGTGTATCACATATTTTTTATAAATAACGTATTTAGTGGAAAGTTACTGAATGCGTATCGGTCGCCTAAATACGTACTTTATTAATATTTTATCAATATTTTTATTTAATGCAACATTAAATAAAAATATTGATTTAGTGACCAAAATATGAAGCAAATGAAAAATGAGTAATATACACAAAAAGAAGATAAAAATTTAATAGATTAGGTACATCCTATTTTGCTAACATTTTTCAAAATCAAATATAATTGATGCTTTTGATCAATTTATTTAATTAATAATAATGTAATTTTGTTGAAAATTTTTATATTTTTATAAAAGAAGTTTTACTGTGAAATGTTTTACATTCACTGTATACATATTTGCAATTATTATAATTGAATATATAAATTGAATCAATATTTTATAAAATTTATCAAGCTTCTTAAATCGTCACAAATTTTATTACAATATGATATAAATATAAAATTGATAAGATGTATAGCAAAACTAATCATTGCTATATATAAAAATATGTCAATTGCAAAAATAAATTCAAGTCAGTTTTATGTCGACGTCAATATTTTTCCATTAAATATTTGAACTTTTTTTCAATACATTATTAATAAAATAAATATTAATTAATGATTTCTTATAGTTTTAATTATTTTATTCATAAATTCGATACTTTTAAAAACAATACGATTTAGGTGACCTAAATTGTTGCCTAATTTGTTCCTTTTAAATATTGTTAAAAATCTTATAATAAATTAATTTGGTGAAGATTAAACATTGTAGTAATAGATACTTGAAACATCAAGCTAATTTCCAATATTTATTTGCGTAAAAATCAGCACCAAATATAATAAAAAGTAACTGAAATGGTGCGCATAAAGAAAGAACGGGGGTCGTGAGATACTGTGACATCTCATATAATTCGCATTGAATTTTAGGAGCAATCATTAAAATTACTTCGTTACAGTTTATTTAAACATTGTAAAATAACAGATCATTAGTTCGCTACATTTTTATAAAAGTTGAATTTCAGTTTTGCAACGATTTTTATAACATACTCTCTACTTAATTTTGAGAAAAATATGTCGGATATTAATTTTTTAACTTTGATCAAGTTTGAAGGCTTAAATGTGGCTTTCAAATAATGTAAATGAATTTAATGTGCGCCGTAATGTGTGTATAAATTCGATATATAAAGTTACATCATGTAGTGGGAGATGATCGCGAGCCATTTACATTACGAGCGTAAGACCGCTTTTGCGACTTTATAACTTTACAGTGGACGTTGTATAATACTTACTAGCAGCAAAGAAATTATTTAAAAAATGTTCTTTTCAAATAAAATATATTTTATAAAATGTTCATAAAATCTTGTTTCGTGGCACTTATTAGTGTGTAACATTTAAGATTTATTAATTTGTGATTTTTTTATAATTAAATGTGCCTTTTATGACATTAGTTAGTATTTCACGACCCCGTGCTATTTCAAACACATCCTTTTTTCCTTATTCAGTAAATTGTAAATTACGTTCGTTCTTTATATCTGATGAACTTCTACCTATAGGATGACTGGTAGAACTCTGTAGCTAACAAACTGGTGTTGATAAGAATTGTGTCACGTTAATATTTAGTGAGTATTAAAAAAAAAAAAAATGGTATTCCATCACTCTTCCTTCCTTCCTCTACATAAAAATTTGGCAACTTTTCCCTATAATATAAATATTATAAAAGAGAAGAGGAAATCAATATGTATGATAAAATAAGAAGAACACTTCGTTATGTTAAGTTACATAATTTACAAACCCTCGTACCGACATTGCTCACTTCGACGAAACATGAGCAAACGTTTGGAGATACTGCAGCCTACTTTTTTCATTTCAAAGCAACGAAACTGATCGCATCGCGACACGGTAAAAATGTGTTCGCGTCGTAATGCACCATTACCGCGCCGCAACGACGATGACGACGACGATGACGACGATGGCGAGTCGTCCCGCCCGCTCGTGTCTGCAGGCGGCGTGGAATTTACGCCGCCGAAGATATTCATGGCTCGTTGGCGAGTTTATTTTACTCATAAATTATGACGGAGTATTCCGGCAGTCGTTCTCTGTGGTCCGGATCTTCGTTGCACGCGCGCGCAACATAGATATAAAAGAGAGCCGCCGACGGTTCTGCGGTTCAACAAATACCTCAACCCCGCGAGAGAGTCGCCGTCAGGCTCGCCGAGCTCGTAATTTACACCTTCGCCTTCGTAGCCCTTCCCGAGAGAACGAGCTCGGTATGGTGTTATGGCCGGTCGATCACGCGAGCAGCTGTCCCTCTCCTTCTCCTCTTCTTACCCCGAGACTTTATCTTCCCCACGGCGCGATAAAAGCCTCTTTTCTAAATAATCCAACGTTTTCTCACGTTGAATGAGAGACTCCCCCCGCCTGACGTGGGCTAAAGGAGACGCGACTCTTGAGGACGTCTCGCTCGTCCCCGCGTCGCATCGATAATTGAAAAGTTCGCGAGAATCGAGACGGGGAGACGGTCCCCGAAACTTCCGCCGCCGACAGACTAATACCGCTCACGAGGGTTCCAACGATCGCAATCGTCGAATCAAGCTGACACCTTTATTTAGAGTACGCGCAAAGCGTTTTATTTCATCAGGGAGGTACATTTATATTTATTTTTTGATTATACAGCGATATTCGATATATCTGATCCTATTAATTTTGTGTTGTACGCGGGCTTATGGATATTATATAATTCCTCATATTCTGTTTCGGTGGATATCGGGTTATCAGTGCGTTGAAACTTTTAGTTTATCTCACGTTCATGTGAACGTTGATACCGCGTATTAAGCCGCGGTATAGGTGAGTTTGAGCTGTTAAGTGAACATGGTCGTTTATTAAACGAAGTGAACGAGAAAAAGAAAACTTTTTTACTCGCTCTCCTGTCTCACGTCCCGAGCGTGATTATCCCTGGATAATCGGACACGAGGCGATTTTATCCGTTAACGGAGAAGACCGGGCATCCGGACGTCGGCATGGCAGAAAGCAAGAAAGAAGGAAGTAGGGGAGTGGCAGGGGGAGGGGGCCTCGGCAATAAATCGGCGGTTCTCGAGTGCCCCGCGGGAATGAACTGACGAAAATATAGCGGCGAGCCGCAAACTACGAATTGTTAGTTACTGCGCGCCGCCGTAAAATATATGAGCCAGCGGCCGTTCGCGCGAGAGGTGTGGGATGTATCCGCAAAACCCTGGAGGGCCGCGCAAACGGAAGCCTACGTCGAAAATTCGACACCTCGAATCGCGCGAGCCTCGAGTATAAGCGTTCCCTGGTTGCCGACCGCGGCGTACCTAAATTGCTAACCGCACGAAAGTTGTATAATACACGAAAATCGTCTCTCTCTCTTTCCTTCACTCGTAAGATAAAGAGAGATAATATGTTACTCGTGATCTGTATTGTTTATTGCATAATCAGTGTCGTGACTACGTGTAAGTTCCACATGACATAGAGCGCGATTTAAGAGATTTTAGAAGAATTTAATGATATAAAATTTCAGACTTTTATGTTTTTTTATTGTTAATATTATTTTATATTTTATGTGCCATTGTACAAAGATATGAACTATGTTTAACTACATTTTGATTAATTTACAATTTGAACAAGCACTTTATCTCTGTTATTAAAATTTGACTCATATTTCATATTAGGTATATCCCATCTTTAGATCTTCTCATTTTCCCACTTTTTACTTTTTTGTTAATATTGAAGTTAATTTAAATTTTAGAGACTTTCATTAATCGGACGTTAATATAGCCAACATTTTTTAACAGTTTTGAATAAATTAGAAGTCTTAATATACATTTACATCAAAGTTAAAGTAATTTAAAAACGAGTATTCTTCAGATTATTATCTGTCTTTACCTTACCTGTAAAATTTTTATTTAATTTCCTGTTTAACATACGTTAAATCTTATTTTGAGAATAAGGTTTTATCGACATTTTTGCAAAGGGCAAAATTGCACATGTTACATTACAAAATTAGGCGCTTAACCAGAGAATTGGCTAATTCTTTAATAAACGTATTTACAATTTGCAAATGACAGATTTACGATATTCACGTCAAATTGACTTCGTCGCGAGCGTTTGTGCTGCCGGCAGCCGAAATAGAAAGACCCAATTCCTTTTTGGATATTTCGGAGAGAGAGAGAGAAAAAAATCCTCGAGAAAATTCGCAGTATAGTATATAGCGTCCATATATCGACCTGGTTTCCGCGATGGAAAGAAAATAGAATGATACACATTTTAACGTATCATCAGCAGCACCTGAATAATTTAATAAAAGTGAGACATCGTGTCGAAAATATAGAAGTTGATGTACGCGAAGTTTTTTTTGATTACACGAGAACAAATAAATCACGTTGTTATTTGCGATTTCTACGGGCTAGGCATATGTCCTGAAGGCTCATCATTGGAGTGATTTTTATTTTTATACTTGTCAATTTATACGGCATGTCGAGATATGTACATGCAATAGGCGACGTAATAAGTGGGATTATATTCCCGAGACTCGGCAAATACGAATAAAAAACACGATAAAATAAACACAGAAATAACTCTATTATATACCTGTTGCGATATTTCGCGAATACAAATTAATTTCATCTAACGAACACGATAATTGAGTGTTCAATTATCGCAGATGGTAAACAAACGAGAATCTTCTTTTTACCTACAAATTTATTATTTATATTATTTATCATTCTGCAGAGTTATTTTCATCTAATGTAATGAGAGTTCAAAAAATGTCAGTAAATAAATATACCGCACATTTGAAAATATTTAAGTATTAACACATCTTTTGAAATAAAAATTATTTTTAGGCGATAAACAGTGCAAAAAAGAAATTTAGTATATCAGAGTTACATCATTATGACAGAAATGTAGTCGACATCGCCATTCACGAGGAAGAAACAGTTTCGCCTCTAACGAGGATTAACGCAAACCCTTTCGCAGAGCGCTCGACGGTTTAATCTCGTACACTATTATTTCGCTTGTCGCTTTTTCGCTCGAACTTTTCGCGCCGCTGCCGCACTTCGCTGCCGCCTCCGGCATTGTGCGGCGCATTAAATGCAGCCACTAATTATGACGCTAGGCGTGCGGAAGGGGTCGCGCGCTCGCACGAGCCGCGAATAGCAAGGGCAGCTCGCGGGATGATAATGGCCATCAGAATTCTAGCGACGTGCCATTAGGTAAATTGTGAGAAATACCGTGGCTCGCGGGCCGTTGACTCGCGCAGTCAGGCCACGTCCGAATTCTCAAGAGCGCAACAGAGAGACGACAAACTTGCGCCGCTCGATTTGATTAAATCGCGGATACTTAATCAAAGCGGATGTTAATGTCGCGTCATTACGCGCGTCGCTGCTCGTTCCGGTCAATAAAACTTCTCCTGTAATTCGTAAGTTCTAACTGTCGTCCCGTGAGTACCACTCACACGAATTGCTTACGTCGTCCTAGTGACGCACGTGCTCTATTGATTTTCCTACGTAGAGTCTTTAAGATTGATTAATTTTAAGGGATAAAATATTATCGCAATAATTTTACGTTAATCCTATGGGACCCTTATTCTCGATTGATACGCGTTACCTCCGAGCCATGTGGACTCTTTCCCTTATTCTCCATTATCAACGTCAGTATTACTAAGGTCGCTCGCTCTCTCAGAAAGTATTTTTAATAACAAGACTAAAAATATTCTTGACGTATTTGAACTTGCTGCAACCTTATGCAGTATAAAAATAAAGCGATATTGAGATGAAATCGATATTCCTATTATCAACCGTCACATTACTCAGCAAACAATGTGACGTCAAATGACGTTTCAATGACGTCTTATTGCCGATTATAGAGATATCATTAAGATATTATGAGATTATTTGACGTCACCTTGTTTGTTGAATAAATAAGATTGATTTATTTTTTCTCTTGAGACAAACAGAGTAACACATAAAATTCAGCTTATATATTGTTACATTTATAAAATAAAAATGTACTCCATGTTATGACGCATCATGATCAACCGCTACGTAATTTGATACTAACGATAGGAAATTGTGCGAACAAGCGTTCTTTCATAAAAAAAATGCGACGCGATGCATTATAATTAACGCGGAAAACTCAGAAGCAGATCTTGGTTACGCGTAAAGAGAGTGAGCCTCTACGCTGTGGGATGAGATATCCACAAAGCAAGCTTTTTTGTAGAGGCCTTCGTGATATTTTATTAGGAAAAAAATTCAAATTTTCTTTATAACAATCTATTGTTAAATTAAGAATATTGTAAGATTGCTACAAATTTTCATTGTCTAATCTAAATTTGTCTGAGAAAATTAATGAGGCAGCACTAAAATCATTTTATTCTACATTTAAGAATATTCTTCTTCCATCAAAAATTATGATTGTTCCTATTATAGAGATGTAAAATTAATATCAGATTTAATGTGACATTACTTATGGTAAAATTACGGTAAGATGGTAGTTTATTATTAATTTTTGTAAAATTCATTGTCTTTGAATTTTATACGAAAATAGGCTGCTGTTCTATATTCTCATCAATTATTCTCATTAAATACTCTCCAATTGATGAAACCAATTTCCTGTAAATTCTTTGTCTTTTATGATGAGAATACGCGACCATTAGTGTCATAAATGATTTTCTAATGATGAATTACATGGTGCTCTCTAAATCGGAATCAATGTATTATTCACTGAAAGACAGTGAATAATTCAATTTCAGTTGTATACTTATAACTATATCAATTAGTAATTTCGTCAGTGAGAATACTTATCGATTCCACTGATTCAGATTTAGAGAGTGAACAAGAATTAGAGAGCAATATGAACTGAAAATGACAGTATTGTTTTTTTATGTAATTTTTAATTTTTATTAACATTTAAAAATTAACTTTTTGTTTTATTATATGTATATAACATATATTGTATTAGGATATTTTATGGAAAATATGATTTAAATAAAATGTTTTACTCATGCTAAAGGCTAAATGCTTTTTTAAATTTTATAGCAAATTTTTTTTAAAATTACCATTTGAGCAATTTTTCAAAATACCGGATAGTTTACCGTAATTTACCGTAAATTATCGTCAGATTGGATCATTTTCATGTCTATTTCTATATTAATCTTATTTTATGATACGTAAAATGAGTATTGGATTCAGAAATCTTTTCTGTGGATGCGGTATTGTTAAATACAGCAGTATAACTATATCGTTGTGCAAAATGCTACTTCGAGAAAAATCTGTTTTCCGTAGGAATCTGCGTGATTCCCGCACGAGTTTCACTAACTGCATATTCTCAATCATGAGTGCTATTCGCGAACATTCTGCGAGGTCGAGAGGCCGTAGCAGAACTCGCCCTTGAAAAAAGCTCGTTAAAACATTAAATCTCTCGGTCTCTCTTTCCGTCAAAAAACGAGGCATTGCGGTAAAGCACAGTCCTACACGAGGAGGGAGACTACGCGGGGGCAGACAGAAACACGGGCACGGATCAGCGACAGGAACTCGCGTCCCTGTTATGTGCAACTCGTTTTTTATCTCTTTCTCGCTCTCTCTCTCTCTCTCTCTCTCGGCGTTTATATCTCCAATCTCGATCCGTATTTCTCGATCGTTTCGCTCGCGCATCACAGCATCGACCGGCGTGGATTTCGCGGTCCGTCGACACCGACCGGCCGCCCCCGCTGCCACCACCATCGTCGTCCAACGCAAAAAGGGCGGGCAGCGTTATATACAATGTGTATTTATTTGCGACAAATTCAATGGAAGCTCGGTTTCAGAACCACTGCCACCGATTTGTGCGATCTCTCTCTTTTTCCCCCTCGCTGCCTCTCTCTTCCTCCAAGTTTTTTCCTTTTCTATTTTTCTATTTCCTTAATTTTATCTCTCTTAATATACGTACTCCATTTTTTACCTTTAAACAATTATACATATCAAGATGAGAAATAAATAACGTGATCTTTTTTTCTTTGGCTATTTTCTAAGTACGTATTTTCAGCTTGATTGACGCGTACTTGACTATTGTGAATCGTGATAGATACTTTTGTGGATGATCTTATCAGTTTCCTGTCTTCAAGGAATTAAAGACAGGACCAGATGAGGAACAATATAATGAGTTTAATAAACTGAGAAAAATTTATTTGTGCCTATGTCTAATGTTTATTTCTCTGAAGTAAGTCCTTGTTTAAATATGATAAAATAAAGTTTTATTTTTACTTTCTCTCTGTTCGAAAATAAGTTTCGTTACTGCCATTAAAAGTAATGCAGTTGGCAAAAGTGAAAATTACTGGCATTGCGTTTCGTTTCTAGTAAAACTCAGTAGACGATTCCGAAACGTCATAAAGATTTTCAGGTTTAAAATTGCGGACATTTCAACGTTACCGCAAGCTTGTAGTAACATTGCAGAAATCTTTTGTAACTTCCATACAATATTACAACGTTTCAATGTAAGATTTATGCAATGTTTCTTTAATCTTTCAATGCTGGGTTATGATTCTCTTTATTTTTTATAACAAATATTATATTAATGATTAATATTATTAATATTATTAATGGACTTTTCTATTTTAAACTCTTCCCTTTCTTTTTTTCGTTCTTCTCTTCATCTTCATCTATTTTAGAACTCCTTTCTTCCTTCTCCTTTTATTTTTCATTATTTTATTTCTTTTCTTTTTTATATCCAACATTTTATAATATCTATTATATGTGATTTTTCTTGAAAGACAGAAAAGAAAATAATATTTTATTAAATAAATTTTTATTTCTATATATCAAAATTTCAAAATATTACACCTAATCCAGCGGTTATTAAAAATTTATATTACTCTTTTGTTTATATTTGCTCTCCTATTTTCTCTTTCTTTCATTCTTCATTTTAAACTCTTTCTTTCTTTTCTTTATTTTTCCTCCTTTAAAAATTTTTTTCTTTTATAACCTCTTTTTACACAAATAAATTTTAACTTAGGTAAAAAGTTAATAAATTAAAGTTTATGTATTTGAAAAATAACTAGTTAAAAATTAAATCATTAAAAATTAATTAAGTTAAGTTAAAAGTTATTAATGTTATTATGTAACTAATTATAAATAATTTATAGAGTAATTAAATAATAATTTTATTATTTTTTAATTACTCAACCCTGCAAATGAGTTACGAGAGTTTGTAATACGGTGCGATGCAAGTAGATTTCCCTAAAAGTCGTTGATCAAGTCTCGCGCAGCGAGAGAGACTCCGCATTACCCGAGAACCCGAAGCGCACGTGCACGTCATCGGTTAATGCCTTCCACTTGGGTTGTTGACCGCGCACGGTCCCGTAAGGTAGGCGCGCCACACCCCACTCCGCGCGCCGTCTGGCCCGTCTCCCCACTCTCCTCCCGAGGCGCACGTGC